>JXCR01145020.1:18484-46214 GCA_002079205.1 Phalaenopsis hybrid cultivar | reverse complement strand
CACCTTTAGAGGAAAATAGTGCAATTTAACAAGTTTATAGCCTACTTCATTCCAAGTCCCAAGAATATCCTTTATACAGAAATTGAGGGGCCAACATACCCCAAACATTCTACCAATATTATCCCATATTTATCTACCAAAGGAACACTCCTAAAAAAGATGGGAAAAGGATTCAACAGCCCTTTCATAGATATAGCAACAAGAAGCCAGTTTCATCCCTTTCAACTTAAGAATGTCATCCAGAGGTAACATGGAGTTAAAATATCTCCATAAAAAGAAAAAAGTGAAAGGAGAAATGAGATGTGTTTCCTGTCCTTTTTAAATGAAAAAGTATTCTTGAAGCCGTCTTGTTAAGTATTATGGTCAAGCTTCCATGGCCTCCCCAATAGAATATGGCATGCTTCCATCAGAACCACATCACAGTATACTTGCTCTTGTTTACACGAATCTCATTTTCCCTCATCAACCAAGTAAGGGAATAGAACTGAGAATGTTTCAATGTGGCCAGTCCCAATTTCCTTACCATCTGCATGGATACAACATTTTCATAGCTCCCACTATAGATAATCAAACTATAAACTTTGCCCTTCATTGTACATTTTTTGTGAAAGATTTTGTGTCTTAGCCCAGACTAGTCTCTTTGTGGCTCTGTCTACAGGACTCTTCATATTGACTAACATCTCTTCCTCGTCAACTTGGAGCTGAAATTTATACTCTGGACTATCCTCTGATTCCTCTTCCTTCACTTCCTCGTTAACGCCTTAATTTGTGAATGAAACAACTTGCTAGTGGGACATTTGGACGTTATGTGTCGTAGTCGTTGTATCTGAAATACCTTATGATGGGCATTGTACTTGGTGAACTACCCTTTTTCGGCTTATTTCCACTCAGATATATCTTATTACTATCATGTCCTATCTTGCCAACTCCTCCAAAGGTACCCTTGTTGGTTGTTATAATTGTAGGTGACTGCTTAACTGAGGACTATTGTCTGAATGAGGATTGTAGCCTGCTCTGTTTCAGTTGTATTTCCACCATCAACGCTAAGGTCTGGACATCCCCTCCTGATCAATATGGTTGTAACTACANTCCAGAAGTAACATGGAGTTAAAATATCTCCATAAAAAGAAAAAAGTGAAAGGAGAAATGAGATGTGTTTCCCGTCCTTTTTAAATGAAAAAGTATTCTTGAAGCCATCTTGTTAAGTCTTATGGTCAAGCTTCCATGGCCTCCCAAACAGAATATGGCATGCTTCCATCAGAACCACATCACAGTATACTTGCTCTTGTTTACACGAATCTCATTTTCCCTCATCAACCAAGTAAGGGAATAGGACTGAGAATGTTTCAATGTGGCCAATCCCAATTTCCTTACCATCTGCATGGATACAACATTTTCATAGCTCCCACTATAGATAATCAAACTATAAACTTTGCCCTTCATTGTACATTTTTTGTGAAAGATATTGTGTCTTAGCCAAGACTAGTCTCTTTGTGGCTCTGCCTACAGGACTCTTCATACTGACTAACATCTCTCCCTCGTCAACTTGGAGCTGAAATTCATACTCTGCACTATCCTCTGATTCCTCTTCCTTCACTTCCTCGTTGACGCCTTAATTTGTGAATGAAACAACTTGCTAGTGGGACATTTGGACGTTATGTGTCGTAGTTGTTGTATCTGAAATACCTTATGATGGGCATTGTACTTGGTGAACTACCCTTTTTCGGCTTATTTCCACTCAGATATATCTTATTACTATCATGTCCTATCTTGCCAACTCCTCCAAAGGTACCCTTGTTGGTTGTTATAATTGTAGGTGACTGCTTAACTGAGGACTATTGTCTGAATGAGGATTGTAGCCTTCTCTGTTTCAGTTGTATTTCCACCATCAACGCTAAGGTCTGGACATCCCCTCTTGATCAATATGATTGTAACTACACAACATTGTTAATAGTTGACTTCAACCCCCCCCCCCCTCAATTAACAAGCTAGGGTGTGTTTTTCTGGGTCAACTAACTAACACTTCATTTGCAATAGGTCGAACTGCATTGTGAACTCCTCCACTGATAGGTTTGTCGCAGATGGTTGAGTCTTTAAAACATATTATGGTGGTATTGAGGTCAAAGGTATTTCCTCTACATCAATTTTCTCATTTTTTTGCACTTGGTAATCTTATCACTATCTTCACTCTTCCTCTGCCTCTGCAAATTTTCCTAACACAAAGAGGCACTCATCTTCAACTTGATGGCTACTAATTTTATCTTTTTATCCTCTGGCACTTCTTTATACTTGAAGATTCGCTCAACAAATTGCAGCTAGTCAATAAATTCGTTTGGATTTTGTTGACCTCACTTTTGGTTGAGGTTTAGTTTTCCATCTTTAATAGCCTAAGGTCTAGCCAAAGGATTTTACTGTTGATTATTCCTAGAAAACTAGAAAAGGAATTGTTACCTTTAGAAACTCTGAACTCTTCTGTGCTCAACCTGAAGTTTCATATACTAGTCCTAACCTTTAGCACTTAGTAGGTGGGGCCACTATAGAGGAAGCTCAAGGGGAGTCGCCATAGGACTACTTGGCCTTAAGGTTGACCGTGGGTGTTGGTCTAGAGCTAGTTCACTCACTTGCACTCACTTGCACCTACTTTCACTCACAACCCTAAAACCCAAATTTGTTGACTTTGATCCCTTGATCTTTTAGGAAACTCATGTAGATCATCCATAGACCCATTGGCCCTAAGCTAGGGTTTAGCTAAGACCAATACATAGAGAATCCAAATGNCCTAAAACCCAAATTTGTTGACTTTGATCCCTTGATCTTTTAGGAAACTCATGTAGATCATCCATAGACCCACTGGCCCTAAGCTAGGGTTTAGCTAAGACCAACACATAGAGAATCCAAATCGGGATTTCATTGGCCCATAGCTCATATAAAGTGGTTGGCACCCCAATTCTACCAAAATGTCTAACTTGGCCTTTTGCCCCCAAATCCACCCAAATTACCTAAATGCCCTTGAAACCCAAAATTTGACCAAAATTCTCAAATTCATCCAAAATACCCAAAATTATTCAAAGATCATTTCAAACCATTCGAAACTACCAAAATTTCTCAAAACATTCCAATAAATTCCAAAATTACTAAAATACCCTCAAATTTGACTAAATTACAGNACTTGGCCTTTTGCCCCCAAATCCACCCAAATTACCTAAATGCCCTTGAAACCCAAAATTTGACCAAAATTCCCAAATTCATCCAAAATACCCAAAATTATTCAAAGATCATTTCAAAACATTCGAAATTACCAAAATTTCCCAAAACATTCCAAAAAATTCCAAAATTACTAAAATACCCTCAAATTTGACTAAATTACAAAAATACCCTTCGTAGCCCAAACTTTCTCAAAACCCTCAAAAATCATTTAAAATGTCCCCAAAATCAATTTGGACCCTTTAATTAAACCCAATTTGGCCAATTTGACCACTTTGACTAAAAAGCTCCAAATTGTCTTTAAAGGCCAAATTTCTCCAAATTCACCTCACATACCANCATTTAAAATGTCCCCAAAATCAATTTGGACCCTTTAATTAAACCCAATTTGGCCAATTTGACCACTTTGACCAAAAAGCTCCAAATTGTCTTTAAAGGCCCAATTTCTCCAAATTCACCTCACATACCCATCAATTTGGCCCCAATCCTCCCAAATTTCAATTATAAACTAAAATTCATCTTTCATATGATCAATTCAAACCAAATCCAAGCCTAATTGACCCATGCTTTGAGCTCAATTTTGATCTAAATTAAACCACCAATTTTGACCCAATGACTTAATCTCACCTAATTGAACCATATGATCCACTCAATTGCCTCAATTTGAATCCTTAATTCTTACTGAAATCCTACACATCAAATTGGACCTTCAATTTTCCTTAGTCAATTTCACTCAGTTTCAACCCACATTCAAAATCTCCAGCCCCAAATTGGCTANTTCATCTTTCATATGATCAATTCAAACCAAATCCAAGCCTAATTGACCCATTCTTTGAGCTCAATTTTGATCTAAAGTAAACCACCAATTTTGACCCAATGACTTAATCTCACCCAATTGAACCATATGATCTACTCAATTGCCCCAATTCGAATCCTAAATTCTTCTTGAAATCCTACACATCAAATTGGACCTTCAATTTTCCTTGATCAAGCTTCAATTTCACTTAGTTTCAACCCACATTCAAAATCTCCAGCCCCAAATTGGCTGTCTTCAAATTCCACTAAATTGAATACCCTAACCCCAAAATTGACACTCAATTTATGTTGAAAACTCTTTATGATATTCCTCTAGAACATTTTAAAACATCAATTTGGGTTTAACCAAACGTTAGACTAACATAAACCCAAGTCTAACCCAACATCACCAAATTGAACAAATGCCCAAAATCCCTCAAATTGAACATCCAAATCAATTCAAAATCACTTCAAATCTTTTCCAAACCACTTGTGGCAATCATATACACAATATCAATCAATCAATTGAGCTCAATGTCAAGTATAGCCTAACCTAAACCCAACATATAACCATTTTGACCCAAATTGAACCCCTTCACCAAAATTGACTTAGCCATGCCAAAGTCACAAAATTAATGTCACCACAGCCACTAAGCTCCTCCTTTGGACCAGGCTGAACCACCCTAAACCCACCTAAGTGAGCTATGGACCAATGGGTCCCTAAATTAATGGATTTCATCCCATTTTTGGGCCTTAACTAAGAAATCTCTTCCATGATCACTAACCATTAAGGGTAAATCAAAATTAACCCTCTCCCTGGCTCATCTAACCACCTGACCACATCCCCTAATCTGCACAGCCACCCTACTCGCCATAAAATGCCAAAATCGTGAGCCACCAGCCCTAAATCAAACTCAATTTCAACCCTAGAGGCCAGATCATCCTAATTGCTCTTCAAAGCTCCTCAGCCCTCCACCTAATCAGCTCTTTGCACCCATCAATTGGCCCTGGTGGCCAGCCCAAGCTCTTCTATTTAATCAGTCCCCTCCATGGCCAAAAGAGAGATGTTCAAAATCCTTGGGGAAACTCTCTCAAAATCTCACAAGAGACTCTCCAAGCACCCTTAAGCTCAATCCAATAATCTTCCCCCTCTAATTCCCACTATGAGAGCCCAATTTGAGCTTGAACTTTCAACTCAGATTAGGACATCTTTCCATAGTCCAACAAACTCAAATTAATTATGCACACACCATCCCTAGAGCAAGAGGAGTTGATTCCCCATCAAAGCCCCCTCTGAAACAGCCTCTAGGATAGCTCTAGACCAACACCTGAAATCTACCTTGGTCGAAATCATACCTAAACAATTCATCGGGGCTTGGGACTTCATCTAGAGGTTCGATGGACTCAATCAAAGCTACCACAACCATCTGCTTGAGGTCTCCCCTCTCAGACAAAGGTATTGAGCTCTAACCCTAACACAAGCTTATTTTAACTCTCCATGTGTAATGGCTTGATTTCATACTTGATTAACCGTATAGATGTGTTTGTCTTGAGTATATGAAGGTCTATAAACAAACTCCATGTGACTTGGTTAAGTCTAGGTAGAGATTTTAAGTTTTTAGTGCGAACGACTTATGAGTTAGGTCAATTGGGGATGATGAACAAATGTCGTCCGATCGTGCGTGTACTCAATGGACGGAGGAGATCGAGCTGGACAGACTCTTGGTGTGTGAACCATTGGGTTGCGTGGCATGCCTAGCTGGAAAGCACAACGAATGGGAGCGCGCCGCGTATGAGTTCAGAGTCGTCGTAGGATGAGTTGGCGCGGTGGGATAAGTAGAAAAATATGGATTTTTTGAATTATTTTAAATGACTGTACTTCAAAAATCCATATCTTTCTCTAGAAAAATCATAAAAAAAAAAAAAAATACACTATTTCTCAGTAAACAGAGTAGAATAATGTGGACAAAAAAAAAATTATTTGCTAAGTATATGATTTGTAATTAATTAATTACCCTCTGGGGTATTTCAATTCTCCATGACTAAATATGGCTCACCATGACTTGAAATTTCTAAGATTTATTCCTCATCATAGAGGGGATGTTCTCTGATTTTTTTATGGTCAAAAGGCATATCTATGCTTCTAGCCCTAATTTTCAAGCTAGGGTGGCCATTTTGGCTTAGTTTAATTATATAAATCAAAATATCATTTGGAGAATTATGAGGATAATTTTGGTAGGTTTCCTGTGGTCAGAGAAGTCTAGGAAAAATATTATGATNAACCCAAGTCTAACCCAACATCACCAAATTGAACAAATGCCCAAAATCCCTCAAATTGAACATCCAAATCAAGTCAAAGTCACTCCAAATCTTTTCCAAACCACTTGTGGCAATCATCTACACAATATCAATCAATAAATTGAGCTCAATGTCATGGATAGCCTAACCTAAACCCAACATATTACCATTTTGACCCAAATTGAACCCCTTCACCAAACTTGACTTAGCCGTGCCAAAGTCACAAAATTAATGTCACCACAGCCACTAAGCTCCTCCTTCGGACCAGGTTGAACCACCCTAAACCCACCTAAGTGAGCTATGGACCAATGGGTCCCTAAATTAATGGATTTCATCCCATTTTTGGGCCTTAACTAAGAAATTTCTTCCATGATCACTAACCATTAGGGGTAAATCAAAATTAACCCTCTCCCTGGCTCATCTAACCACCTGACCACATCCCCTACTCTGCACAACCACCCTACTCGCCATAAAATGCCAAAACCGTGAGCCACCAGCCCTAAATCAAACTCAATTTCAACCCTAGAGGCCAGATCATCCTAATTGCTCTTCAAAGCTCCTCAGCCCTCCACCTAATCAGCTCTTTGCACCCATCAATTGGCCCTGGTGGCCAGCCCAAGCTCTTCTATTTAATCAGCCCCCTCCATGGCCAAAAGAGAGATGTTCAAAATCCTTGGGGAAACTCTCTCAAAATCTCACAAGAGACTCTCCAAGAACCCCTAAGCTCAATCCAATAATCTTCCCCCTCTAATTCCCACTATGAGAGCCCAATTTGAGCTTGAACTTTCAACTCAGATTAGGACATCTTTCCATAGTCCAACAAACTCAAATTAATTATGCACACACCATCCCTAGAGCAAGAGGAGTTGATTCCCCATCAAAGCCCCCTCTGAAACAGCCTCTAGGATAGCTCTAGACCAACACCTGAAATCTACCTTGGTCGAAATCATACCTAAATAATTCATCGGGGCTTGGGACTTCATCTAGAGGTTCGTTGGACTCAATCAAAGCTACCACAACCATCTGCTTGGGGCATCCCTTCTCAGACAAAGGTATTGAGCTCTAACCCTAACACGAGCTTATTTTAACTCTCCATGTGTAATGGCTTGATTTCATACTTGATTAACCGTATAGATGTGTTTGTCTTGAGTATATGAAGGTCTATAAACAAACCCATGTGACTTGGTTAAGTCTAGGTAGAGATCTTAAGTTTTTAGTGTGAACGACTTATGAGTTAGGTCAATTGGGGGTGATGAACAAATGTCGTCCGATCGTGCGTGTACTCAATGAACGGAGGAGATCGAGCTGGACAGACTCTTGGTGTGTGAACCATTGGGTTGTGTGGCATGCCTAGCTGGAAAGCACAACGAATGGGAGCGTGTCGCGTATGAGTTCAGAGCCGCCGTAGGATGAGTTGGCGCGGCGGGATAAGTAGAAAAATATGGATTTTTTGAATTATTTTAAATGACTGTACTTCAAAAATCCATATCTTTCTCTAGAAAAATCATAAAAATAAAAAAAATACATTCTTTCTCAGTAAACAGAGTAGAATAATGTGGACAAAAAAAATTATTTGCTAAGTATATGATTTGTAATTAATTAATTACCTTCTAGGGTATTTCAATTCTCCATGACTAAATATGGCTCACCATGACTTGAAATTTCTAAGCTAGGGTGGCCATTTTGTCTTAGTTTAACTATATAAATCAAAATATCATTTGGAGAATTACGAGGATAATTTTAGTAGGTTTCCTGTGGTCAGAGAAGTCTAGGAAAAATATTATGAAGTTTTGAATTATTTTGTACATTTTTATATTTAATTAAATGTATACACCTTGTTTTAATTTATGTAAATTATATAGTTATCAAAATTTGTCAAAATCAATTCTACATTGTGCAAAAAATCATATTTACTTACTGTAAAAATTTTAAAATTATTTGGCTTAGTTTAAGCATTAAAATTGATTTTTAAAGAAATTTTGTATTTTTGTAAAAAAAATTATAATAAATTAAATAAGCTTAAAAAAATCATGAAAAATATTTTTCTAAGTTCCTTGTGATTAGNAAAAATTATAATAAATTAAATAAGCTTAAAAAAATCATGAAAAATATTTTTCTAAGTTCCTTGTGATTAGGGGCATTTAATAAAAATAAAATCTATTTTTTTGTGAAAATATGTCATTTTTAAATTGTATTTTGAATTAAAAATATTTAAAATAATANGCATTTAATAAAAATAAAATCTATTTTTTGTGAAAATATGTCATTTTTAAAGTGTATTTTGAATTAAAAATATTTAAAATAATCAAAATTTTTAAAAATACAAAAATGATTCAAAATGTGTACAAGCTTTCCCTGGTCACTTAGAATTCATTAGGATGTTTTTTCTAAGTTAAAAATAAATTTTAAAAGCTTAAAACTGAATNAAATTTTTAAAAATACAAAAATGATTCAAAATGTGTACAAGCTTTCCCTGGTCACTTAGAATTCATTAGGATATTTTTTCTAAGTTAAAAATAAATTTTAAAAGCTTAAAACTGAATTCTCTTATTTTCTCATTAAAATAATTATAATAAATAAATTAAAAATCATAAAAATACAAAATTTGATTCTCTGAGTTTTCTGAACTTAGAGAAGTCTAATAAAAATATTAAATAATTTTGGTAATTAAAACATTATTTTTTATTTAATTAAATCATTTAAATTTGTTAATAATTAAATAATAATAATAATAATTTAATTCAAAAAAATCATNATTTGATTCTCTGAGTTTTCTGAACTTAGAGAAGTCTAATAAAAATATTAAATAATTTTGGTAATTAAAACAATATTTTCTATTTAATTAAATCATTTAAATTTGTTAATAATTAAATAATAATAATAATAATTAAATTCAAAAAAATCACGAAATTTTGCCTAAGTGTTTCTCTGACTCAAGGAAACCTCTAATAATTTTCTCATAAATAAAAACTTTATTTTAGATAGTTAAATAAATCAATTTTGAAATGTCTATTTTCTGAATTAAAAACACAAAAGAAAACCACATTATTCTCTTCTGATGTCTCAATTAACTCATGTATGCCACTCTGAATGCTCAAGCCATTTGAGTTATGTTTAATGAGTTATGAGGTAAAGTACCCAAGGGCAAAATATTCATTTAAGATTTTGGTCCTTAATCAAAATTTAGGATTAACTAAGGGAAAAAATGGGAAAATTTTGATCATAAGGAATATGATTANGTTATGAGGTAAAGTACCCAAGGGCAAAATATTCATTTAAGATTTTGGTCCTTAATCAAAATTTAGGATTAATTAAGGGAAAAAATGGGAAAATTTTGATCATAAGGAATATGATTGGATGATTGAAATACAATGGGACTAAAAGGTAGAAATTCACTCATCACCTTTGCACAACATTAACAAGATCATAATTTATCTAACCTTCATGACGTGAAAGTCAACTAAGATCAAATGATTCTTAAGTGGTGGGCTTAAGATAGAAAAGATATNTGAAATACAATGGGACTAAAAGGTAGAAATTCACTCATCACCTTTGCACAACATTAACAAGATCATAATTTACCTAACCTTCATGACCAGAAAGTCAACTAAGATCAAATGATTCTTAAGTGATAGGCTTAAGATAGAAAAGATGATAATTTACTTATCTTGAGCCTAAGATTGATGATGATGTGATCTTTCAATAAGAATGCATATCACTTAAATCAAAATTTTGATAATCACCATTCCACATATCATGATTTTTAAAGGCTTTGTAGTGACATAGGCTCGATGTCTACACTCAATTGATCGGATTTAGAAGATAACATGATTGGTGATTAACATATTTAAACACTACAAGCCTGACTTTAATTGTGGGCACCATAATATTAAATGACTTAAACTTGCCTTAGGGACACCCACTCACATAACTTTTAAACGAAACATCAATTGAATAATTGGATATCCTATCCTCGGGATAATTAAATTGTCAAGTTTCACTGAACAACGGGGTACTCACACTTCAACCTCGGCTGATTAACGGAACAATTTGATAAGACCAAAATGAACTCGAAACATTTCAAGAAATTGTCAAAGTGGTCCAAGGTCATGCCTCGAGCTTTTTGAAATCTATTGGACATTTTGAATGGCAAATTGGACTTGTCATATTTTTGTTCTAAAACCATCCACTAAGACCTTCTGAGATTCAATAAAGTCATTGCTTGGGGTTTGGTAGCTAAACTTCATCTACTCCTGCAATTTAAATTCCCTGCAAAATTATATACATGTTTTGCAAGTACTAACCTTTAAGGTGGAGGAATGAGAAGAATCGACAGGTACGCCTTTTAAATTATTGTATTTACTTTTTTGTACTTCTTGTCTCGAGCTTGCATGTTAAACACCGATGTCACCCTGCATGAAAATTAAAACTGCCAGGATAGCCGTAAAACCAAAACCAAAACTAAAAATCAATCAAGACAAAATGTACTGCAAATACATTCAAAATATAAGACAACTAAAAATTTAATCACAAACATCACAAAAAAAAATTGCAACTAAATTAAAACGTCTCTATCGGATGATCGGAAATCCCTCAGAGGAGGTAACCTACAGTTGCTAACGAGATTTCTCGCGGTCTAAATGCAAGTATGGAACTCATTAAGTTGAGTTTAGTAAATTCATTTGGACTAAGTGAATCTAAAAGAAAATAGTTGTGCCAGAATAAGGGAATCGTATGATCCTAACCGGTGTCGCTCTAGTCAACTTTAATATATCCCATAACATTTAAATAACCATGAACTTTAGGGATATCTGATTTGACAGTATAACTTGACATATTAGAAACTTAAACTTGCCGCATCTAGGAGGCTGGATCTAGCATTGTGAGCAGCACGGTCATCTTCAAAAGCAGAAAATGTCTACATCAGCTAAATCAGTCTTTGTTTAGAATTAAATAACCAAGCCATAAGACTTCAAGGTGGTTTGCTTATGCAACATAAATCCTCAACCTTTCTCTAGGCTTTTATATAGCTCTGTTGTACAATTTAAGCCCTAACTCGCCTTAGGATTTCAAGGTTGTCGTTTGTCTTGACCTAAATCCTCACATCTTCCAAGCTATTTGTATGATCATTTCACATGAATATTAGCCCTAACTAATAAAATTGACAGGATGAAACATTTAAATATTTCTCTCCAAAATTGAAGCCAAACCATAGGGTACCTTGGGAAGTCACCGAGGTCCTCCTCTGGGTTTGTGACATCCCCTAGTATCCTCCTTTGGATTCCAAAAAAAAATGTTCCAAATTTGAGTCATTTCCTTTTCACACCTCTTTGTCCGACCTCGTTGAAAATTCATATCCTTTTGACCTCTTTAAAGATAATATTCTCAAATTTTTATCGAGAGTTTCTTAGGTGACTTCTGTTATCTAAGATGTAATTAATTATAGAGATTTGCCCTATTAGAAAGGTTTTTTGAACCCAGCTTAATATAAATCATATTTAATTCTTCATATTAAATAGGGGAACTTTTCGGCTTATAAATAAAAATGACTTTTGCATACCAAACGGATGTCATATATTTCTTAGTTTATTTGATCAAGTTTTACCCTCAATTCTTGTGTTTATCTTTTGGGATATATACATGGCTTGAGGTATAGTACTATTTCATTTAAACTATGAAGGATATAGGATCAGTTTGATTTCATATGTTTTTAAACTTATATTTATAAGTAAATTAAATGTCTTTTTGAAGCGGGGGATGAGATTTCGATTCCGGCGACCGACAGCTTCCAATGAGCAACCCAAATTTTTTTTTAAGTGCCGACAGATTCATACTTCTTGAATTCTTTGTCCTCCATATATGGGCTCCTGTTTCAACCTCCTCTGATACTGAATCCCAAAGCATCGGGATTTGTTTTTCTCATCACTGACATCTTTCTTGTGGAACAAATTAAGATACTTATCCATGTCTCCCCTTCAACTCTCAAGATCAAAGTTGAGGGTAATCACTCATTGGATTTCATCGTCAATCTCTGCAAGATTTTATTGAAGCCCATGGATCTCCCATTGAATCTCCTCACTGGTAGGTTAGGGCATGTATCTTTGTTATGGCATGTTTGTAGTTTGGGGATTTAAATGGGTGGTTGAGGGTAGGAAAGAAAAATTTTTGGTGGTAGCGGTAAGGCAGATGCTAATAAGATTGAGATAAGGCTAGCTTTGATACTAAATAAAACTAAAGTTTACCCAAACCATAGTAATGGAAGTAATTATTTTTAAGAAAAACAAGTATGGTTGTAATCAAGACTCAAATGAAAATAAAAAGATAACAAAACATCAATATTCGGCTAGGACCAAGTAAGAATATATGTGGAAAGTGATGAAGAGGCACGGTGGTTTGCAGTTTAGCGGGGAAGAGATGGTGCTAGATGGGTGGAGACTGGGAAGGTTAGGTGGTTGGAGATAGTAGGCAGGGAGAAGAGGATGGAACTTGGGTGATCAATGGCCGAAGGCAGGGTGGAAGGAGGTGATATGAGGTTAACGACTAGAAATAAGGATGTAGGGAGATGGTAGGGTGATTGACAGCTGGAGGTAGAGTGGCAGAGAGTTAGTAGGCAGTTCCACAGCTGAGAATAGAAAGTTGGCAGGTGGTCGACGGCTGGAAGATGGAAGGGAAAACCTTGGTTTTAGGACAGTGGCCGGGAGAATGATTATGTGGGGGAATTAGGTAAAGGTTGTCACCATCTCAGAGCACGATACATGTTTCCCACTGCCAAGTTTTATTTTTTTCAATCACCTTTCGGACCGACACGGGATTTTTGGATGTCGTGTAGATTTGAAGGGTTGTGTTTTTTGAATATTCAAGTGTCATCAAAAGTGTTAAACCACCTTGAAAGATAGAAAATACAACTTTATGGTGGGTTTGATTATTTAAGCAAAGAGAACATTAGGTATCTATACTACTGTGTGATTTAAACCCGATAGGTTACATCCCTTATCTAATTCAGAAACTAGATAATGTTCAGATTAATTTTGGGGCCTTCTCCTTCTTATAAATCTAGCCCTTACCATTAATTACAACTTAAGCGGTAAATGTTGTTTAAGAAAACTTTTAATTAAATCTGTGAATTTTGTCGCAATGAAATTTCTAAGTTCAAGTTTCCATGATTGGATATTAGATTTGTCTTCTTAACATAAGCCAAAAAGAGGAAAGGGTGGGAGACTCTTGTAGATACTGAGAAAATCTCAATAATATCTCAGACTATTCTATTGTTTGGCATTTGTCATTTTCAAAGAAAATTTTGATTTTGTTAAAATTTTAGGGCTTATATCGCATGACACAAACTCATGAAAGAGCCTACTAATAGTCTAGGTGAAAATGCAGAAATGTAGATATCAGCTTATAGTTTGGACGAACCTATTGAACAAACTGACGGTATGGGTGCCAACCCTAGCTTATGTCAAAATCATCAATTGACGCCATCTGAACTACTGTTGGTAGTTAATTGAGATTCATCATTCGCTTTGTGTTTGGTTTTCTTTAAAATAGTTTGGGTGTTTATAATCGATTGACCATAATTTTTTCTAATTATAAAAAAAAGAATACTCAAAGAAAAAATCCTAGGTCACTATGGCTGAATATTTTGTTTGATGCAGCCCCGCAAAATAGAGTTAGCACACTTTAATAACAATTAAAGTAAATCTAGTGCGGCATCTTGTAGGTTTCTCTTAGCAATCCTGCAAAAACGAGTCAGTATGCTTCATCCAAGAGAGGTAAATGTGTTTTTTTTTGTTATTATTACTCATTTTATTTTTATTTATTTATTTTATTTGGGACAAACCGATTAAGATGCTCATGGCTATCCGATGTCCTGGGGTTGTCAAGTTCCCTGATCTACTTAGTCCAGAGAGACGATCAAGTTTGCTCCAACCGGAAGATTCCTATCAATAATCATAGATTGCATCCTACAAGAGATCTTCATAGATCTAGATGGCAAGGTTAAAGGTGCATTTGGTGATCTTTGTTTATTAATATTTCAAAGTTTTAGTGCCTTTTTTTCAAATTTTGAGTAAGACTTTAAGTTTCATAATACTTTTAGCCAAATAAATTTTGTGATTTTTTATTCATTTTGATGTTGAAAGGACCAGGTCAAGATCACACGGTTCCGTCTTTTCGGGGTCATTAAGTTTGTGGTTTGATTAATTAATAGTGCCTAGAAGGTAATTCATTAGCATCCATGGGTTACCTCTTCCAAAGTCCCTTCTCAAACCGGGTTGCAATTTGTGGTTGAAGTTTAAAATTTAATGATTTTAAGGGTGTGCTTTATGTTATGTCATTTATTCCTATTTTGCATTTCAGCCCATGCCATCCCTGATGTGTGTTAAGCATGCTTTTATTCTCTTATGTGAGGTCAAACTCTCCTTAACTTAGATTATTTTAGTTTGAATGAAGTTAGGTCGGGTTAAGGTTGATTTGGGTTATCCTGAGTTAAGTCAGGCTGACCCAAGATCGATTTAATTTTGTTTCCAGGATTGGTTTAAGTTAGTTTTGGGTTAACCCGAGTTAAGGTCGAGTTGACCCAGGATTGGTTTAGGTTGGTTTAGGTTAACCAGAGTTAGGTCAGGTTAAGGTTGATTTAGGTTAACCCTAGTTAAGTCGGACAGACTCAGGATTGATTTAGTTTGGTTTGGGTTAACCCGAGTTAGGTCGAGTTGACACAAGATTAGTTTAAGTTGGTTTTTGGTTAACCTGAGTTAGGTCGAGGTGTCCTAAGTTTGATTTAAGATTATTTGGGTTAACCCAGGCTAGGTCAGGTTGGCCCAGATTTGATTAAAGTTGATTTGGGTTAACCTGAGTTTAGTCGGGTTGGCCCATGTTTGGTTTAGGTTGATTTGTGTTAACCAAAGTTAGGTCGGATTAGCCCAGGTTTGATTATAGTTGATTTGAGTTAACCCTTGTTAGGTCAAGTTGACCCCAACTTAGTTAACCTTGATTTGGGTTAACCCGAGTTAGGTCGGGTTAGCCCAGGTTTGATTAATTTCTAATTGAGTTAGGTCTAAATTAGGTTAGAATTAAGATTAAGTTAAAACGGGTCTAAGGTTGGATTAGACTAAGGTTGAATGCTAAGTTTTAACATCTGAAACTTAAGTTAAATGGAATTAGGTTTAAATTACATTAGACCTAGATTAGCATAAGTTTAAAATTTGGTTGAATCAAGTCTAGGCTAATTAGACTTGAATGGGGTAGAGTTAGGTTTAAATTTGGTTAGACGTAATTTATGTTTCAAGTTGAGTTGGGCCAATTCTAAGTTTGGTTAGACATAAGTTACAATCAAGATTTTAGTTGAGTTTGGTCCAATTTATGTTAGACCAAGATTATATTTAGTTGGGTTAGGTCTAATTTGGGTTAAACCTAAACTAAATTTCAAGTTGGCCCAAGTTTAGGCCTAAGTTAGGTTTAATGTTGGATTTTGGGTTAGGTCCAGGTCTAAATTAAATTTAATCGGGTTAGGCCTACTTGGGTTAGACCTAAATTAAATTTAAAGTTTGTTAAGATGATTTCATAATTAAAGGAATAATTATGAAGTCGACGTTCTTCAATCAACTTGGTATTTTCAATAGGAGATGATCCTAAATTTTCTAAGTTAATTTTTATGTTTAACATAGTTTTAGGAGACAACTTGGGCTAAAATACAAAATTCACCATTTTACAAACTTACCTAATTTCATATTTTTTATTTTCCAGACGTGAAAGTAGCCATTTCAATGCTTAGCGTTATTGTCCTAAATTTTCTTTTTAATTTATATTTTTCTAATTATTTTGTCATTTTTTATAATTTTTTTTCAAAATAACTATAACTTTGGCAAGACATTAGACACTTTGATGTTAGCGATGTCTTCTGACTTTGAAAAAATCATGAGATATCACTGAAAAATTCTCTAAAAATTTCATATTTTTATGTTTTATATTTAATTTTTTCAATTAAAATACCGTCAAAGGCATTTAATTAATTAAAAATTAATTAAAAATTAATTATTATATTTTTCATTTTAGTCATTTTTGCCTATGTTCACTGAGTTTATGGGTATTTTTTGTTTTATTTTTGTGATTTTAATTTGCAAAGTTAGGAATTTTTGAAATTGTAATGTATTTTCTGAAATTTCTTTTTGCTTAAAAAAATTAAAATTTTCTCACTTAACCCATGCAATGTCGCTTTTGTCTCATACGCATCAAACTTCCACGCAGCACTCCACTATATGTTGCGATTTACACGCTAGCGCTAATGTGGCCAGTGATCGTGTGTGCTCCCTCTCGGTGGTTTTGTCATTCTAGTTGATCTGTGTCGTCTGTTTTGAATACACAAAAATGGATGGCATCCATTTTTTGTCCCCACTGGACAGAGAACCGAGAATCATCCACAATCAAACTTTAAGATGCCACTCTACACACAACCAAATCACATGAGATTTGGTCCCATAGCATCATCTTAGAGAGACAAACATATCTATATTGTTAAGAGAACATGCATTGTTCATCCTCTTCACAAAAGAACAAACCGAAGATCAATTTAGGAATTTTGAATCCATACCTTGTCCCAAGAGGTGAGGCCTTGATTTATCTTGACACAGACAAACACCTTGATGCTACAAAGCTCCTTTATGCTTCAATTTGCCCTGAATTTGGTCCTAGCTATGAGCTAGAACAAATGGTGGCTCAACTTGGTGTTGAGCTAGGTCAAAGGGAGCGAGAAGAGTGGATTTTGATTGAGGGTGAAGTTTTAGGGCATCTTATGAAGCTAATGGGAGGATTAGATTGAGGTTTTGATGAAGTTGATTTCAAGACCATGAAAAATTGAGATTTCAGTAGTGAAATTAGAGCTGTGTGTTGGTGGAGACCGCTTGAAGATGGTAGGGATGGGTCGCTCTAGTCTGTGGGAGTGTCTTTAGTGTTGGGAGCAAGGATTTTAAGCGACTATCTAGAGAGCTTAGTGTGTGTGTGGAGCTCTCGGATTGCCCTCCATTTATATCCATGGAAGGTTCATGATGGAGCTCTGAGGTGCTTAGAAGAATCTGGTGGCTGACTCCTCAGAGGATGAGCAGAAGGATTTCACCAGCTTGGACAGAGGGAAGCTTTCTCAATTTTTGATGATTTGACCATGGTGAGCTCCAGTTTTGATGGAAGAGGCATGGTCAAGGCTTGAGGAGATTGGGAGAGGCTTGGATTTTGAAGCTTGAGCCAGTCTTGATCACCCATAAATTTCCTTAGTTAAGTGTGTATGGTTTGTCCTTTTGTGTTTGTGTGGGCACTATTTTGGTTTGGGGAGTTGCCCATAGGAAGCTGTCGGTCACCGGAATCAAAATCTCGTCGCCCGCTTTGGAAGGCGTTTAAGTTTAAAAAATTATGAAATCAAACTGACCTCATATTTTTCATAGTTTAAATTNTTTTAAACGAAACATCAATTGAATAATTGGATATCCTATCCTCGGGATAATTAAATTGTCAAGTTTCACTGAGCAACGGGGTACTCACACTTCAACCTCAGATGATTAATGGAACAATTTGATAAGACCAAAATGAACTCGGAATATTTCAAGAAATCGTCAAAGTGGTCCAGGGTCATGCCTCGAGCTTTTTGAAATCTATTGGACATTCTGAATGGCAAATTGGACTTGCCATATTTTTGTTCTAAAACCATCCACTAAGATCTTCTGAGATTCAATAAAGTCATTGCTTGGGGTTTGGTAGCTAAACTTCATCTACTCCTGCAATTTAAATTCCCTGCAAAATTATATACATGTTTTGCAAGTACTAACCTTTAAGGTGGAGGAATGAGAAGAATCGACAGGTACGCTTTTTAAATTATTGTATTTACTTTTTTGTACTTCTTGTCTCGAGCTTGCATGTTAAACAACGATGTCAC
Organism: Phalaenopsis hybrid cultivar; assembly: GCA_002079205.1. Lineage (NCBI taxonomy): Eukaryota > Viridiplantae > Streptophyta > Magnoliopsida > Asparagales > Orchidaceae > Phalaenopsis > Phalaenopsis hybrid cultivar. The sequence continues at coordinate 28,000 of JXCR01145020.1, read as the reverse complement.
CCTGCATGAAAATTAAAGCTGCCAGGATAGCCGTAAAACAAAAACCAAAACTAAAAATCAATCAAGACAAAATGTACTGCAAATACATTTAAAATATAAGACAACTAAAAATTTAATCACAAACATCACAAAAAAAAGTGCAACTAAATTAAAACGTCTCTATCGAATGATCGGAAATCCCTCAGAGGAGGTAACCTACAGTTGCTAACGAGATTTCTCGCGGTCTAAATGCAAGTATGGAACTCATTAAGTTGAGTTTAGTAAATTCGTTTGGACTAAGTGAATCCAAAAGAAAATAGTGGTGACAGAATAAGGGATCGTATGATCCTAACCGGTGTCGCTCTAGTCAACTTTAATATACCCCATAACATTTAAATAACCATGAACTTTAGGGATATCTGATTTGACATTATAACTTGACATATTAGAAACTTAAACTTGCCGCATCTAGGAGGTTGGATCTAGCATTGTGAGCACGGTCATCTTCAACAGCAGAAAATGTCTACATCAGCTAAACCAGTCTTTGTTTAGAATTAAATAACCAAGCCATAAGACTTCGAGGTGATTTGCTTATGCAACATAAATCCTCAACCTTTTCTCTAGGCTTTTATATAGCTCTGCTGTACAATTTAAGCCCTAACTCGCCTTAGGATTTCAAGGTTGTCGTTTGTCTTGACCTAAATCCTCACATCTTCCAAGCTATTTGTATGATCATTTCACATGAATGTAAGCCCTAACTAATAAAATTGACAGTATGAAATATTTAAATATTTCTCTCCAAAATTGAAGCCAAACCATAGGGTACCTTGGGAAGTCACCGAGGTCCTCCTCTGGGTTTGTGACATCCCCTAGTATCCTCCTTTGGATTCCAAAAAAAAATGTTCCAAATTTGAGTCATTTCCTTTTCACTCCTCTTTGTCCGACCTCGTTGAAAAGTCATATCCTTTTGACCTCTTTGAAGATAATATTCTCTAATTTTTATCGAGAGTTTCTTAGGTGACTTCTGTTATCTAAGATGTAATTAATTATAGAGATTTGCCCTATTAGAAAGGTTTTCTGAACCCAGCTTAATATAAATCATATTTAATTTTTCATATTAAATAGGGGAACTTGTCGGCTTATAAATAAAAATGATTTTCGCATACCAAACGGATGTCATATATTTCTTAGCTTATTTGATCAAGTCTCACCCTCAATTCTTGTGTTTATCTTTTGGGATAGATACATGGCTTGAGGTATAATACTATTTCATTTAATATAGGATCAATTTGATTTCATATGTTTCTAAACTTATATTTATAAGTAAATTAAATGTCTTTCTGAAGCGGGGGATGAGATTTCGATTCCGGCGACCGACAGCTTCCAATGAGCAACCCAAATTTTTTTTTTAAGTGCCGACAGATTCATACTTCTTGAATTCTTTGTCCTCCATATATGGGCTCCTCTTTCAGCCTCCTCTGATACTGAATCCCAATAATCACTCATTGGATTTCATCGTCAATCTCTGCAAGATTTTATTGAAGCCCATGGATCTCCCGTTGAATCTCCTTACTGGTAGGTTAGGGCATGTATCTTTGTTATGACATGTTTGTAGTTTGGGGATTTAAATGGGTGGTTGAGGGTAGGAAAGAAAAAATTTTGGTGGTAGTGGTAAGGTAGATGCTAATAGGATTGAGATAAGGCTAGCTTTGATACTAAATAAAACTAAAGTTAACCCAAACCATAGTAATGGAAATAATTATTTTTAAGAAAAGCAAGTATGGTTGTAATCAAGACTCAAATGAAAATAAAAAGATAACAAAAAATCAATATCCGGCTAGGACCAAGTAAGAATATATGTGGAAAGTGATGAAGAGGCACAGTGGTTTGCAGTTTAGCGGGGAAGCGATGGTGCTAGATGGGTGGAGACTGGGAAGGTTAGGTGGTTGGAGATAGTAGGCAGGGAGAAGAGGAGGGAACTTGGGTGATCAATGGCCGAAGGCAGGGTGTAAGGAGGTGGTATGGGGTTAACGACTACAAATAAGGATGTAGGGAGATGGTAGGGTGGTCGACAACTAGAGGTAGAGTGGCAGAGAGTTAGTAGGCAGTTCCACAGCTGAGAATAGGAAGTTGGCAGATGGTCGACGGCTGGAAGAAGGAAGGGAAAACCTTGGTTTTAGGACAGTGGCCGGGAGAATGATTATGTGGGGGAATTAGGTAAAGGTTGTCACCATCTCAGAGCACGATACATGTTTCCCACTGCCAAGTTTTATTTTTTTCAATCACCTTTCGGACAGACACGGGGTTTTTGGATGTCGTGTAGATTTGAAGGGTTGTGTTTTTTGAATATTCAAGTGTCATCGAAAGTGTTAAACCACCTTGAAAGATAGAAAATACAACTTTATGGTGGGTTTGATTATTTAAGCAAAGAAAACATTAGGTATCTGCACTACTATGTGATTTAAACCCGATAGGTTACATCCCTTATCTAATTCAGAAACTAGATAATGTTCAGATTAATTTTGGGGCCTTCTCCTTCTTATAAATCTAGCCCTCACCATTAATTACAACTTAAGCGGTAAATGTTGTTTAAGAAAACTTTTAATTAAATCTGTGATTTTTGTCGCAATGAAATTTCTAAGTTCAAGTTTCCATGATTGAATATTAGATTTGTTTTCTTAACATAAGCCAAAAAGAGGAAAGGGTTGGAGACTCTTGGAGATACTGAGAAAATCTCAATAATATCTCAGACTATTCTATTGTTTGGCATTTGTCATTTTCGAAGAAAATTTTGATTTTGTTAAAATTTTAGGGCTTATATCGCATGACACAAAATCATGAAAGAGCCTACTGATAGTCCAGGTGAAAATGCAGAAATGCAGATATCAGCTTATAGTTTGGACGAACCTATTGAACAAACTGACGGTATGGGTGCCAACCCTAGCTTATGTCAAACTCATCAATTGACGCCATCCGAACAACTGTTGGTATTTAATTGAGATTCATCATTCGTTTTGTGTTTGGTCTTCTTTTAAGTAGTTTGGGTGTTTATAATCGATTGACCATAATTTTGTCTAATTATAAAAAAAAGAATACTCAAAGAAAAAATCCTAGGTCACTATGGCTGAATATTTTGTTTGATGCAGCCCCGCAAAATAGAGTTAGCACACTCTAATAACATTTAAAGTAAATCTAGTGCGGCATCTTGTAGGTTGCTCTTAGCAATCCTGCAAAAACGAGTCAGTATGCTTCATCCAAGAGAGGTAAATGTGTTTTTTTTGTTATTATTACTCATTTTATTTTTGTTTATTTATGTTATTTGGGACAACCCGATTAAGATGCTCATGGCTATCTGATGTCCTGGGGTTGTCAAGTTCCCTAATCTACTTAGTCCGGAGAGACGATCAAGTTTGCTCCAACCGGAAGATTCCTATCCATAACCATAGATTGCATCCTACAAGAGATCTTCATAGATCCAGGTGGCAAGGTTAAAGTTGCATTTGGTGATCTTTGTTTATTAATATTTCAAAGTTTTAGTGCCTTTTTTTTCAAATTTTGAGTTAGACTTTAGGTTTCATAATACTTTTAGCCTAATAAATTTTGTGATTTTTTATTCATTTTGATGTTGAAAGGACCAGGTCAAGATCACACGGTTCCGTCCTTTCGAGGTCATTAAGTTTGTGGTTTGATTAATCAATAGTGCCTAGAAGGTAATTCATTAGCATCCATGGGTTACCTCTTCAAAAGTCCCTTCTCAAACCGGGTTGCAATTTGTGGTTGAAGTTTAAAATTTAATGATTTTAAGGGTGTGCTTTATGTTATGTCATTTATTCCTATTTTGCATTTCAGCCCATGCCATCTCTGATGTGTGTTAAGCATGCTTCTATTCTCTTATGCGAGGTCAAACACTCCTTAACTTAGATTATTTTAGTTTGAATGAAGTTAGGTCGGGTTAAGGTTGATTTGGGTTATCCTGAGTTAAGTCAGGCTGACCCAAGATCGATTTAATTTTGTTTCCAGGATTGGTTTAAGTTAGTTTTGGGTTAACCCGAGTTAAGGTCGAGTTGACCCAGGATTGGTTTAGGTTGGTTTGGGTTAACCAGAGTTAGGTCAGGTTAAGGTTGATTTAGGTTAACCCTAGTTAAGTCGGACAAACTCAGGATTGATTTAGTTTGGTTTGGGTTAACCCGAGTTAGGTCGGGTTGACACAGGATTAATTTAAGTTGGTTTTTGGTTAACCTGAGTTAGGTCGAGGTGTCCTAAGTTTGATTTAAGATTATTTGGGTTAACCCAGGCTAGGTCAGGTTGGCCCAGATTTGATTAAAGTTGATTTGGGTTAACCTGAGTTTAGTCGGGTTGGCCCATGTTTGGTTTAGGTTGATTTGTGTTAACCAAAGTTAGGTCGGATTAGCCCAGGTTTGATTATAGTTGATTTGAGTTAACCCTTGTTAGGTCAAGTTGACCCCAACTTAGTTAACCTTGATTTGGGTTAACCCGAGTTAGGTCGGGTTAGCCCAGGTTTGATTAATTTCTAATTGAGTTAGGTCTAAATTAGGTTAGAATTAAGATTAAGTTAAAACGGGTCTAAGGTTGGATTAGACTAAGGTTGAATGCTAAGTTTTAACATCTGAAACTTAAGTTAAATGGAATTAGGTTTAAATTACATTAGACCTAGATTAGCATAAGTTTAAAATTTGGTTGAATCAAGTCTAGGCTAATTAGACTTGAATGGGGTAGAGTTAGGTTTAAATTTGGTTAGACGTAATTTANAGTTAGGTCGGATTAGCCCAGGTTTGATTATAGTTGATTTGAGTTAACCCTTGTTAGGTCAAGTTGACCCCAGCTTAGTTAACCTTGATTTGGGTTAACCCGAGTTAGGTCGGGTTAGCCCAAGTTTGATTAATTTTTAATTGAGTTAGGTCTAAATTAGGTTAGAATTAAGATTAAGTTAAGACGGGTCTAAGGTTGGATTAGACTAAGGTTGAATGCTAAGTTTTAACATCTGAAACTTAAGTTAAATGGAATTAGGTTTAAATTACATTAGACCTAGATTAGCATAAGTTTAAAATTTGGTTGAATCAAGTCTAGGCTAATTAGACTTGAATTGGGTAGAGTTAGGTTTAAATTTGGTTAGACGTAATTTCTGTTTCAAGTTGAGTTGGGCCAATTCTAAGTTTGGTTAGACATAAGTTACAATCAAGATTTTAGTTTAGTTTGGTCCAATTTATGTTAGACCAAGATTATATTTAGTTGGGTTAGGTCTAATTTGGGTTAAACCTAAACTAAATTTCAAGTTGGCCCAAGTTTAGGCCTAAGTTAGGTTTAATGTTGGATTTTGGGTTAGGTCCAGGTCTAAATTAAATTTAATTGGGTTAGGCCTACTTGGGTTAGACCTAAATTAAATTTAAAGTTTGTTAAGATGATTTCATAATTAAAGGAATAATTATGAAGTCGACGTTCTTCAATCAACTTGGTATTTTCAATAGGAGATGATCCTAAATTTTCTAAGTTAATTTTTATGTTTAACATAGTTTTAGGAGACAACTTGGGCTGAAATACAAAATTCACCATTTTACAAACTTACCTAATTTCATATTTTTTTATTTTCCAGACGTGAAAGTAGCCATTTCAATGCTTAGCGTTATTGTCCTAAATTTTCTTTTTAATTTATATTTTTCTAATTCTTTTGTCATCTTTTATAATTTTTTTTCAAAATAACTATAACTTTGGCAGGAAATTAGACACTTTGATGTTAGCGATGTCTTCTCACTTTGAAAAAATCATGAGATATCACTGAAAAATTCTCTAAAAATTTCATATTTTTATGTTTTATATTTAATTTTTTTAATTAAAATACCCTCAAAGGCATTTAATTAATTAAAAATTAATTATTATATTTTTCATTTTAGTCATTTTCGCCTATGTTCACTGAGTTTATGGGTATTTTTTGTTTTATTTTTGTGATTTTAATTTGCAAAGTTAGGAATTTTTGAAATTGTAATGTATTTTCTGAACCCATGCAATGTCGCTTCTGTCTCATACGCATCAAACTTCCACGCAGCACTCCACTATATGTTGCGATTTACACGCTGGCGCTAATGTGGCCAGTGATCGTGTGTGCTCCCTCTCGGTGGTTTTGTCATTCTGGTTGATCTATGTCGTCTGTTTTGAATACACAAAAATGGATGGCATCCATTTTTTGTCCCCACTGGACAGAGAACCGAGAATCATCCACAATCAAACTTTAAGATGCCACTCTACACACAACCAAATCACATGAGATTTGGTCCCATAGCATCATCTTAGAGAGACAAACATATCTATATTGTTAAGAGAACATGCATTGTTCATCCTCTTCACAAAAGAACAAACCGAAGATCAATTTAGGAATTTTGAATCCATACCTTGTCCCAAGAGGTGAGGCCTTGATTTGTCTTGACACAGACGAACACCTTGATGCTACAAAGCTCCTCTATGCTTCAATTTGCCCTGAATTTGGTCCTAGCTATGAGCTAGAACAAATGGTGGCTCAACTTGGTGTTGAGCTAGGTCAAAGGGAGCGAGAAGAGTGGATTTTGATTGAGGGTGAAGTTTTAGGGCATCTTATGAAGCTAATTGGAGGATTAGATTGAGCTTTTGATGAAGTTGATTTCAAGACCATGAAAAATTGAGATTTTAGTAGTGAAATTAGAGTTGTGTGTTGGTGGAGATGGCTTGAAGATGGTAGGGATGGGTCGCTCTAGTCTGTGGGAGTGTCTTTAGTGTTGGGAGCAAGGATTTTAAACGAATGTCTAGAGAGCTTAGTGTGTGTGTGGAGCTCTTGGATTGCCCTCCATTTATATCCATGGAAGGTTCATGATGGAGCTCTGAGGTGCTTAGAAGAATCTGGTGGCTGGCTCCTCAGAGGATGAGCAGAAGGATTTCACCAGCTTGGACAAAGGGAAGCTTTCTCCATTTTTGATGATTTGACCATGGTGAGCTCCAGTTTTGATGGAAGAGGCATGGCCAAGGCTTGAGGAGATTGGGAGAGGCTTGGATTTTGAAGCTTGAGTCAGTCTTGATCGCCCATAAATTTCCTTAGTTAAGTGTGTATGGTTTGTCCTTTTGTGTTTGTGTGGGCACTATTTTGGTTTGGGGAGTTGCCCATAGGAAGTTGTCGGTCACCGGAATCAAAATTTCGTCACCCGCTTCGGAAGGCGTTTAAGTTTAAAAAATTATGAAATCAAATTGACCTCATATTTTTCATAGTTTAAATGAAAGAGCATTGTACCTCAAACCTTGTATCTATTCTGAAAGATAAACACAAGACTTGAGAATGAAGCTCGATCAAATAAACTGAGAAATATATGACGTCTGTTTGGTCTGTGAAACTATCTTATTTGCCCACAATTTCCACTATTTAATATGAAGAATTAAATAGGGTTTATATTAAGCTGGGTTCGAGAAAAACTTCCTATAAGGGCAAGCCCCTATAGTTAATTACATCTTAAATGACCGAAGTCATCTAAAAATACTCTCGATAAAAATCAAGAAATATTATCTTCAAGGAATTCAAAGGAAATGTCTTTTTAATGAAATCGGACAAAGAGGTGTGAAAGGGGAATAGTTCAAATTTGGAACATTTTTATTGTAGAATCCAAAGGAGAAAGAACTAGGGGATGACATAGATCCGGAGGAGAACTTTGGTGCCTTCCCAATCTATCCTATTGTTTGGCTTCAATTTTAAGGAGAAAAATTTAAGTGTTTCATTATGTCAATTTTATTAATTTAGGGCTTACATTTGTGTGAAGCAATCACACAAATAGCTTGGAAGATGTGAGGATTTAGGTCGCGACGAACGACAACCTCAAAATCCTAAAATGAGTTAGGGCTTAGATTGGAGCTATACAAATGCATAAAGATGAGATGAGTATTTATGTTGCATAAGCAGACAACCTCAAAACTCTAAGGCTTGGTTGTTTAATTGTAAGGAGTAAATTGGTTTAGCTGGTGAAGTCATGTTTTGTTATTGAAGATGACTGTGCTGCCCACAATGCTAGCTCCAAGCTCCTTGTCGTGATGACTTTGAGTTTTATAGGGTGTCAAGTTATGATGTCAAATTAGGTGGCCCTAAGGTTGTAGTTATTTAAATTTTCATGGGGGTTGTTAAAGTTGATTAGAGCGGCACCGGTTAGGATCCCACAGTTCCCTTGTTCCAGCACCACTATTTTCTATTGGATTCTCTTAGTCCAAATGAATTTACAAAACTCAAGTTAATGAGTTCCATAATTTCATTTAGACCGTGGGAAGCCTTGTTAGCAACCGTAGGTTACCTCCTCCGAGAAGTTCCCGATCATTCGATAGAGACATCTTAATTTAGTAATAGTTGTAGTTTTTGTGATGTTTGTGATTAAATTTTGAGTTTCTTTTTTATATATTTTGAATGTTGTGGGGGTCAATTTTATCTTGGTTGATTTTAACTTTAGTTTTGGCTTTGGTTTTATGGTTATCCTGATAGTTTTAGTTTTCATGCAGGGTGGCATCATTATTTAGCATGCAAGTTTGTATTAACATCAAAAGTACAGTATAAAATTACAAGAAAGATGATGCTGTAAACTGTAAAAGCGTACTTGGCAAGTCTTCTCGTTTCACCACCTGAAACTCAAAATGCATGTCAGAGCATTTTATATGAAGCAAGAAAGTAAAGTTTTGGCGACCTACCTAATCCTAGCTCATATCTTGATAGGGTTTTAGGAGTTTAATTAAGAACGATTTTTTTAAGTAAAGCATATTAAGTTTAGTAGACCTTCGAGGTATCCAACAGGTTAGGAGGAAGAAGCAGGTCCATGATTCCCTCTTATCACCTGTTGAAAAGCCTCGAGCTTATTTAAATTTATTATGTTGCTTAATAATTCATCCTATGAATGCACTAATGCTCAATGAACATTAATGTCCTAATTATCCCTAAGAGTAGGGTAATTATCATTTGTAATTTAATTTTGAAGATTAAGTGAATGAAGACCCTTAAAGGGGGAAAGCTAGTATTGTTGGAACACTTAGCCAAATTTTGGTCCTAATTGGGCTTGTGGTGTTTTAAAGGTCTAAAATTTTAGCTATGTTTGTTTTTCTAATCCTCATTTAATCAGTCTTTATTTAACTTAGATCACTATTAAGCCCTTAAGACCTAGGTGAGTGGCTTAATTAATTTGGAAAAGGTTAAGTTTTAGGTGATCATGATTCATTATTTGAATTTCATTTGAAAATAAAATAGGGGTATTAAATTGATTAATTATTGACTTCATAAGTCATACCCCTAAGTCCTAGGTTAATTTAATTTTAATAAACCTCCAAATTTTAATAATTTAGAAATTTATTAATTTATCCTTTTAATTAGGAAAGTGAGGTTAGTTTCTACCAATTAATCCATTTTTAATTTCAATCATCCAAACAAGCTGATTAAGATCAGAGGTTGCCTCATTCCCTCCTTGAATTAAGCCTAAATGTTAAATAAGGCCGAATTCTTAAAATTACACTTTTGCCCCTAAGGCTCTAACACTT
>JXCR01145020.1:5388-17442 GCA_002079205.1 Phalaenopsis hybrid cultivar | reverse complement strand
ACCGTCCATCTTCCTAGCTTGATATCTCCCTCATTTCTCAACCAAATTAAGTGAATTTTTTTTTAAAATGCTCATCTAAACTAGAGGAACATATCCATATGGTTAAGATGCCATGAAATTAAGCCCAAGAAAGTGAAGAATCAAAAGAAGCTCGGGAGGAGAAGAAATTCAATACCTTGGCTCTGAGAAGGGAAGCTTCAATCAGAGATGATCGGTAAGTTTGTTGAGGTCCAAGGAGGCTAAGAATTGAGCCTCTTGCTATGGTGTAAGGTCTAATTATGAATTCGATCAAGCTTGATTTCAGGTGTTGGTCTAGAGCTATGTTAGGGGCTATTTCAGAGGGAAATTTGATGGGGCTTTGTATTCTCTCAGTGTTGTGAAGGTGTGGGCACAAGTAACTGAAGTTTGGTGAACTGTGGAAGTGTAATGAGCTCTGTCCTGATTTTTGGCAGAAAATTAAGCTCAAAATTGGGCTTCCACAGTGGGAATCAGTGGGGGAGAATGGTTGGATTGTACTGAGGAGGTCTCAAAGAAGCTCTGTAAGTGATTTGAGAGGTTCTCTCTAAGAAAATTTCAGCATCCCTCTCATGGCCATGGGGGGGAGCTTTTATAAAAATGGTTAAGGGGTGGCTGTCATGGCGAATTGAGGGGTGAAAAATAGTGCTTAGGTGGAGGGCAAAGAGGCTCTAACATCTTATTTGGGTGAGGTGACCTCTTGATTTGATTTGGGTGAAGTTCAAGAGGAGGTGGTCCTCAGTTTTGGCTTCTCTGACGACTAGGCCGGCCGGCCATGGCATNCTCTCTAAGAAAATTTCAGCATCCCTCTCATGGCCATGGGGGGGAGCTTTTATAAAAATGGTTAAGGGGTGGTTGTCATGGAGAATTGAGGGGTGAAAAATAGTGCTTAGATGGAGGGCAAAGAGGCTCTAACATCTTATTTGGGTGAGGTGACCTTTTGATTTGATTTGGGTTAAGTTCAAGAGAAGGTGGTCCTCAGTTTTGGCTTCTCTGATGACTAGGTCGGACAGCCATGGCAGGGGGAGCTGGCTAGGAGCTCGGGGAACCCAGGGTAATATCTCACAGAAATTTAATGGGCTAAGGTTCAGTTTTGGCAAAAAAATCTTAAGCCTAAGCATATTTAGAAAACATATCACTTAATTTAGGGGACCATTGGTCCATGGCTCACTTAGCTTGGGTTAGGTGAGTTTTGGCTCAGTCTTAGGGTCCAACTAATGGTTTTGGAGTCATTAATTTGACGGTTTTGGGGTGGTTAGGCTACATTTAGTGCATGGGTCCAAGTGGGTGCAAATGACAAAAAAATGGGTTTGGGCTAGGTTAGCNGGTCCATGGCTCACTTAGCTTGGGTTAGGTGAGTTTTGGCTCAGTCTTAGGGTCCAACTAATGGTTTTGGAGCCATTAATTTGACGGTTTTCGGGTGGTTAGGCTACATTTAGTGCATGGGTCTAAGTGGGTGCAAATGACAAAAAATTGGGTTTGGGCTAGGTTAGTCATGTCAATTGGCCCAATTAAGTGTTGCATTTAGTTTAGGTGATTGTAAGGAACAATTTTGGTGAAGGATGGAAAGGGTTTTGAGTTCAATTGGAGGGTTAATTTGAAGGATTTTGGTGAATTGGTCAATTTGGACATGTTGGGCTAGACTTGGGTCTAGATTGGGTTAGCCTTGGGCTAAGTCCAAATTGATTATTGAAAATGGTCAATAGGAACTTCATAAAGAGTTTTCAACATAAATTGGGTGCCAATTTTGGGGTTAAGGCAATCAATTTGGTGAAATTTGGGGGCAGTCAAGTTGGGGCAAATTTTGGANAATTGATTATTGAAAATGGTCAATAGGAACTTCATAAAGAGTTTTCAACATAAATTGGGTGCCAATTTTGGGTTAAGGCAATCAATTTGGTGAAATTTGGGGACAGTCAAGTTGGGGCAAATTTTGGGGCTTTTTTGAATTTGGGTCAAAATTAAATGGAATTGAGGCTTCATCAAGACTAATTGATGGTCAAGTTTGATGTTTAGGAATGTTATAAAGAGTTTTCAACATAAATTATGGCCAATTGAGTGGGCTATGGGTTCAATTTGATGAGATTAAGTCATGTGACCAAAATTGGGGGTTTGGGTCAAATCAAAATTGGGCTCAAAGCATGGGCCAATTAGGCTTGGATTTGGTTTCTTTTGGTCATATGAAGGGTTATTTGAGTTTAGGATTAAAATTGGGGCAGATTGGGGTCAAATTGATGAACATTTGAGTTGAATTTAGGAAAATTTAGGCCTTTAAGGGCAATTTTGGGGATCTTAGTCAAAGATGGTCAAACTAACCAAATTGGGTCATGTGATAGTTGAAAAAAATGAAATTGNTTGAGTTGAATTTAGGAAAATTTAGGCCTTTAAGGGCAATTTTGGGGATCTTAGTCAAAGATGGTCAAACTAGCCAAATTGGGTCATGTGATAGTTGAAAAAAATGAAATTAGGAGTATTTAAAATATTTTGAGAATTTTTGGGATTTTTTGGAATTTTTTGGAATTTTGGACTAAGGAGGGGGGTTTTGGTAATTTGACAATTTTTTGGTAATTTTTGGTAATTTGGATGTTTTCAAAAGGTTTGAAATGATTTTTGATCAATTTTGGGTATTTTGGGTAAATTTGAGAATTTTGTCCAAATTTAGGGTTTCAAGGGTATTTAGGTAATTTGGGGGTGTTCAGGGGAAAAAGCCCAAGCTCGGTATTTTTGGTAGAATTGGGAAGTTAACCACCATAAATGAGCCATGGACCAATGGAAACCTCATTTGGGACCTCTATGTATTGGCTTAGCTAAACCTTAGCCTAGGGCTAGTAGGTTTAGGGGACCACATACATGAGTCTCCCAAAGGCTNATGATTTTTGATCAATTTTGGGTATTTTGGGTAAATTTGAGAATTTTGTCCAAATTTAGGGTTTCAAGGGTAGTTAGGTAATTTGGGGGTGTTTAGGGGCAAAAGCCCAAGCTGGGTATTTTTGGTAGAATTGGGAAGTTAACCGCCATAAATGAGCCGTGGACCAATGGAAACCTCATTTGGGACCTCTATGTATTGGCTTAGCTAAACCCTAACCTAAGGCTAGTAGGTTTAGGGGACCACATACATGAGTCTCCCAAAGGCTCAAGAGACTAACATTAGAAATTTAGGGTTTAGGGTTGTGAGTGAGTGTGAGTGTGGGTTGTGAGTGCTTTAGCTTTAGGCCAACACCCAGGGCCAACCCTAAGGTCAAACAGTCCTATGGGAACTCTCCTTGAGCTCCCCCACATTAACCCTACCTACTAAGTGCTAGAGGTTATGACCAATATGTAGAACTTCAAGTTGAGTAAAGAGGAGTTTAGAATTTCTAATGGTGAGGGTTCATTTTCTAGTTTTCTAAGAATAAATAATAGGAAAGTCCTATAGCTAGACCTTAGGCTATAAAAGAGGAAGACTATACCTCAACCAAAAATGAGGTCAACTGTTTGTTTTATGTTTAATTTTATTTTAATTAATTCAAGTTTAGGTTGTGATGTCATAATGGGTTATTTGGGTTATGTGAGCCATGTGTGTAGTGGTTGAACCATAAGGAATGGGCCATGGGAGATTGGCCATGGGCTCTCCCATTATATATTGGGTTTAAGATTAAGGTTGGTCTTCTGTAGTTAAGCTTAGCATTAGGTGTTTAGGTTCATGTCAGATTTAGGGTTAACTGGTTTTGGGAAAGCTTTTGGTGAGACCAAGGATTGACTTTGATGAATCACCCCTCCCCCTTTTGGTTTGAATTCGGTGTCATGGGATTTCCAAGCCAGTTTAGGGTAATGTGGTAAGAACCCCTCATTGGCCTAGACCTAGCCTCCTGTCTGATGGGCTTTTCCTAGGTCAATAAAAATCACAGGGATATTTAAAGGGTCATTAGGGAAAATATTAGGTTTTTGAGCTCCATGGGTAACCTAAGGTATCACCAACTACAGGGAGTTCACTTAGGCATTTACTGGGCTTGACCCTCAACCCTCTCAACCAAGGCTTAAGGATATGAGCTTAACCTCAGGAAACCTAATGTGAGTTTACAATTGGTTAGAAATTGTATATGGGTGAGTTCCATCTCTAGTCATCTAAGAAGGTCACAGAGAAACTCTAAGGCTAAATCCTAGGTTTCTATAGAGAGGAAAAGAAGCCCTCACAAAAGTGAGCTCAACAATATCCAATTATTCTTCTATAAACCTTAGAAAGTAAAATGCCTGAAGGTAGAAATCTGAAATCAGAAACTTAACAAGCAACATATTTATAATATGTAGATAGGAGAAAAGGGGGTAGTTCCTGCCCAATAGCTAGCTGGCCAGCCCAACCTCTCTGTTAGACCAACCCCATATTGTTGAACCAATCAGTTTAGCCCATAAGCCGACTACAAAAATTAAGATTTTTTCCTTTGGCTAGATCAAACAAATTCAACGATAATTAATTTTTATCATCAAATTTTCTTCTGATTTCTGACCAATTTTTTTTATCGTTAAATCAGTGATCGGTGATAATAATTCCGTCAAATTTACGTCGAAATATGTTTTATCGTCGTATTAGCGTCGGATTATTTATTCAAAACTTGCGTTGAAATTTGCGTCTAGAAACATTGGATGATGACTAATAACGTTAGATTACTGTTAAACCAATGATGGAATTTTATTATCTATTTAGCATCGAATTTTGCGCCGAAAAAGAGGACAGAAATCTGACGCAAACCGGCAATTCATAAAAAAATGTAAAATATCAATTACATTTCTACAACCTACACAAAAAACACATTTCACATCACATGCTACATTAAGCTAGTCATATCATAGATCAAATCTCTAAGAAATATCATTAAAAAAATACTGTCACAAACCATCCAAAAAAATAATAATAATAAAGTCAATTCAAAAAATTTCACATTTAATGTTCAACATAATGCTTACAAATAAAATAAAGCATAAAAATAAACTTCTTATCATCTCCATCCTGCTGTTGCTCCTCCTGAACGAATGTCTGATAATTAATGTTTATCATTGAATTTTCTTATGATTTCTGACCAATTATTTCCGTCATTAAATCAGTGATCGGTGATGATAATTGCGTCAAATTTACGTTGAAATATTTTTTATCGTCGTATTAGCGTCGGATTATTTATTTGAAACTTGCATCTGAAAATATTGGACGATTACTAATAACGTCAGATTACCGTTAAATATGCATCACAAAAAATCAACCAACGATGAAATTTTATTGTTAATTTAACATCGAATTTTGCGCCGAAAAAGAGGACACAAATCTGACGCAAACCTGCAATTCATAAAAAAATTCAAAATATTAATTACATTTCTACAACCTACACAAAAAACACATTCCACATCACATGCTACATTAAGCTAGTCATATCACATATCAAATCTCTAAACAATATCATTAAAAAAAATACCGTCACAAATCGTCCCAAAAAATAATAATAATAAAGTCAATCCAAAAAAATTCACATTTAATGTTCAACATAAAAATAAACTTCTTATCATCTACATCCTACTCTTGATCCTCCTCCTACTGAACGAATGTCATCGAGCTCTTGCCCCGACTATCTCCAAAGGTCTCCATCATGTATGTTATAGAGCATTGATTTTATGTTAGTCTTCTAGCATCTACTCGTGCAACTGGCAAATCTCTTTGTCGTTCACTGCGGTCACCTGCCTGGCAAGAGTCTCATGGTCTGACTATGAGGATTTTGGGGAACTAAGAATGAGACCATGGGAGAGCTCAGCCTCGAAGGCTACCCTTCGCTCTAAGGCCATAAACCCACCCCTTCCTCCCCTCGGATTGTACAATCTCCTACATAAAGAAAACCAGTGATTAATTGACACTTCCAAAAGTTAAGAGTCAAAATAAATAAATTAGGGTTTTTAACTTACAACAACTGTCGTGAATGCTCCGAGACCCACTCCCCAGGTCGTCGATGAGTTCAAACATGCAACTCCGCAATGGAGGGAGCACGACTTAACTCATTGGCCTGTGTAGCGTACAAAAATGGTTAGCGCTAAAAAACACCAAAAATTAAATTAACTTTTAAATATTTAAAATAATCTTACCAGCCTCATGTAGTGCTCCGACCAACTAGCATCGCGTAGGCCGGGAAATCCTTAAATTTGCACACAAGAGTCGCTCTCCGTTGAATATTTTGTTTCGTATTGATGGCATAAATAAGCACACCCGTCTCCCATAACATTTGAAACTCTTCAATCAATGGTTGTAAGTAGACGTTAATTTTTCCTTTTGGTCTATGTGGACCTGACATAATCAACGCCAAAAATAAGAACGACACGGTCATGCACATATCGGGGGGCAAAGTGTATGGGGTAATGATTACTAGCTAGCATGAGTATGGAATTGCAGCGTGACTGTACGAGGTGAAGCCATCTACACATAACCTATGTCTAACATTGTGTGCTTCATGATATTTTTTCGCATGCTTAATTTCATTTACTTTTTATATTTGTTGATGAATGAAATTACACTTTAAAGGAAAGTATTTTTATATTTTTGTTGCAGATATAATAGGAAAAGGAATTGGAGTGAACTGGAGCAAAATTGGTGTGAAACAAGGCAATTTGAGCAATGTTGAGTGTAGCATGAGGTGCCTAGGCATAAGAATATGACAAGGAAACAAAGAAGGTTGCATCCAACCACCACTTTCTGACGCCTCGGCACCAGAAGCACACCAAAGAGATAGAGAGGAGGTGTGNTAAGCCTTTAAGACCTAGGTGAGTGGCTTAATTAATTTGGAAAAGGTTAAGTTTTAGGTGATCATGATTCATGATTTGAATTTCATTTGAAAATCAAATAGGGGTATTAAATTGATTAATTATTGACTTCACAAGTCATACCCCTAAGTCCTAGGTTAATTTAATTTTAATAAACCTCCAAATTTTAATAATTTAGAAATTTATTAATTTATCCTTTTAATTAGGAAAGTGAGGTTAGTTTCTACCAATTAATCCATTTTTAATTTCAATCATCCAAACAAGCTGATTAAGATCAGAGGTTGCCCATTTCCCTCCTTGAATTAAACCTAAATGTTAAANGGTTAGTTTCTACCAATTAATCCATTTTTAATTTCAATCATCCAAACAAGCTGATTAAGATCAGAGGTTGCCTCATTCCCTCCTTGAATTAAGCCTAAATGTTAAATAAGGCCGAATTCTTAAAATTACACTTTTGCCCCTAAGGCTCTAACACTTCATAATTTGTCAAATTCAATTTAAATGATTTTCAAATTTTTATCCTACTTTATTCATAGGTCAATTAAGACATCAGAGGAGAAAATACGATTTTTCAAATTTTAATTTAATTTATATAATTATTTTCATGCAAAAATAAAATTTTTCAAAAAAAATTCCATAACTTGACCAAGGCAAAGCCTAATTACTTAAAATTTATACTAGAGGTAGGGTTAGACCAGAGAACCATTTGGACCAAAATTCATGATTANTTCTTAAAATTACACTTTTGCCCCTAAGGCTCTAACACTTCATAATTTGTCAAATTCAATTTAAATGATTTTGAAATTTTTATCCTGCTTTATTCATAGGTCAATTAAGACATCAGAGGAGAAAATACAATTTTTCAAATTTTAATTTAATTTATATAATTATTTTCATGCGAAAATAAATTTTTTCAAAAAAAAATTCCATAACTTGACCAAGGCAAAGCCTAATTACTTAAAATTTTTACTAGAGGTAGGGTTAGACCAGAGAACCATTTGGACCAAATTTCATGATTATTTGAATTTTTATTTAATTATTATAATTATTTTAATTTCTGGGGTACCTATTAAATATAAAATATTTTAAATGAGGAAAATTAAGTTTTGTATTTTTTAAAAATCTTCTTGAGGTCAGAGAACCCAGAGAAGCAAATTTTATATTTTTTTGGTTTTTTTCTTGATTTATTGGAATTATTTTAGTGGAACTCCATTTCTTAGCCTTTAAAAATTATTTTAAGCTTCAAAATATAATATCTTTATTTAGAAAATCAGGAAAAATATTCCAATTGCTTTTAAATGCTTAGAAAATAATTTAGAACATTTCCATGAATTTTATTATTTTTGTGATTTTTATGAGTTTTTTAATTATTTAAATATTTAAAATAGACTTAAAAATGAAAATTTTATTTTAAACACCATTTTATTTTTATAAAACTCCCCTGATCATAGAGAACTCCAAAAATAAGTTTTCATAATTTTTTGAATTATATTTTGATCATTAAAAATCAATTTATTCCTNACTTATTAAATATAAAATATTTTAAATGAGGAAAATTAAGTTTTGTATTTTTGAAAAATCTCCTTGAGGTCAGAGAACCCAGAGAAGTAAATTTTATATTTTTTTTGGTTTTTTCCTTGATTTATTGGAATTATTTTAGTGGAAATCCATTTCTTAGCCTTTAAAAATTATTTTAAGCTTCAAAATATAATATCTTTATTTAGAAAATCAGGAAAAATATTCCAATTGCTTTTAAATGCTTAGAAAATAATTTAGAACATTTCCATAAATTTAATTATTTTTGTGATTTTTATGAGTTTTTTAATTATTTAAATATTTAAAATAGACTTAAAAATGAAATTTTTATTTTAAACACCATTTTATTTTTATAAAACTCCCCTGATCATAGAGAACTCCAAAAATAAGTTTTCATAATTTTTTGAATTATATTTTGATCATTAAAAATCAATTTATTCCTAAAAAGGATATTTAACTTGAAAAATCAATTTAGGCCATCAAATGGACTCAAAATGCTTTGAAATTTTTATGGAGAGTATTATGGATCTTAAATAATAGTTGAGATAAAAAATTAAGTCATTTTGAAGTTTGTGTTTTTCAAAATTAATTACCTTAGTGTTTTAGGGTTTAGGAAAATTAGGTTTATTTTGAATGACTTGACTCATGAGAAATTTTCCAAAACGTTCTCTAGTCATCATAAACCTTCCAAAATTTTCTTGGATTTTTCTAAGCAACATGTTAATTATTATAATTAATTTAAACAAATAATGAACATAAATTTGAAAAATATGGATCTCTGTCTAGAGATCTTCTCTGACTTTAGAAAAATCAGAGAAAGTTCCCCTTGACAAAGGCTACAACGTGCCAAAAATTCAAGCTATGGTGAAATGTCTATATGCATGGAGAATCAAAAGACTCCTAACCCTAATTGATTTTTTTTAAATCAAATATGCATCAAATGGACACAAAATTTAATCCAAATTATTCTCCTCTGTTCACTGAGAAAATGGATATTTTTATTTTATTTTTGTGATTTTTCTACACTGAGATATGGATTTTTGAAGTTAAGGGTCATTTTTTGAATTTTTAATTCCCTATTTAACTATTTAAACGCGCGGCGCCACATCTTCCTAGGCAGCTCCAAAGCTTCACGCAGCGCGCTCCCGTTTGACTTCGCCATCCACTTCAGTGCTGACTCGGCCCGCGGTTTATGTCTCGAAGCGCTGTCCGACTTCATTTTGTTCGTCCATCTGATACACGCTTGATCGAATGGCGCTCAGTCATCGTCTCTNATGAGGATCTTGGGGAACTAAGAATGAGACCATGGGAGAGCTCAGCCTCGAAGGCTACCCTTCGCTCTAAGGTCATAAACCCACCCCTTCCTCCCGTCGGATTGTACAATCTCCTGCATAAAGAAAACCAGTGTTTAATTGACACTTCCAAAAGTTAAGAGTCAAAATAAATAAATTAGGGTTTTTAACTTACAACAACTGTCGTGAATGCTCTGAGGCCCACTCCCCAGGTCGTCGATGAGTTCAAACATGCAACTCCGAAATGGAGGGAGCACGACTTAACTCATTGGCCTGTGTAACGTACAAAAATGGTTAGCGCTAAAAAACACCAAAAATTAAATTAACTTTTAAATATTTAAAATAATCTTACCAGCCTCATGTAGTGCTCCGACCAACTAGCATCGCGTAGGCCGGGAAATCCTTAAATTTGCACACAAGAGTCGCTCTCCGTTGAATATTTTATTTCGTATTGATGGCATAAATAAGCACACCCAACTCCCATAACATTTGAAGCTCTTCAATCAATGGTTGTAAGTAGACGTTAATTTTTCCTTTTGGTCTATGTGGACCTGACATAATCAACGCCAAAAATAAGAACGACACGGTCATGCACATATCGGGGGGCAAAGTGTATGGTGTGATGATTACTGGCTAGCATGAGTACGGAATTGCAGCGTGACTGTACGAGGTGAAGCCATCTACACATAATCTATGTCTAACATTGTGTGCTTCATGATATTTTTTCGCATGATTAATTTCATTTACTTTTTATATTTGTTGATGAATGAAATTACACTTTAAGGGAAAGTATTTTTATATTTTTGTTGCAGGTATAATAGGAAAAGGAATTGGAGTGAACTGGAGCAAAATTGGTGTGAAACAAGGCAATTTGAGCAATGTTGAGTGTAGCATGAGGTGCCTAGGCATAAGAATATGACCAGGAAACAAAGAAGATAGCATCCAGCCACCACTTCTTGCCGCCTCGGCACCAGAACCACACCAAAGAGATAGAGAGGAGGTGTCAAGGCGCTAAAACTACTGAAGCAATTTTTTTTGGAGTTATTTAGTGGTTCAAGACTATGGAAACAGCAATTTTCAGTCATTTGGGGACTTGGGGATGAAGTTCCAAGGTCCGTAACTCCCCGAGGACTTCGGGAAATAGATATTAGGAGTAGGATTCTACTAATTTAGAGGGATTTGTAAGGGAATTTGAGAGCATTTGTAAAGGATTGTCTCAACAATTGCAAGAAGCAATAGAGAACTTCAATGGAAGGATCTCAGAGAGATTAAAGCTAAGTGTTGTATGTTTTGATGAGATTGTAATCCAGTAAACACATATTGATTGAATTTGTTTTGCTAAGTAGTGATTATTTGAATGCCTTGTGATCCTCAAAACACATTTAGTTTAATTGCTTTGTTTCATTAAGTTTTCTATTGAATTTATCATGCATTGTGGGTAGAAACCCAGTGCTTTTTTGTGATGATTTGGTAGTAATTGTAGAGTGTAGAAGTTTAAGAATAAATCGTAATTTTATATTTGATGAATGTTCTCCTCGACTTAATTTACATATTTTGTCGGCCATAAGATTTGTTAAAACTTGTTGTGACCCATTTGACTTGACCATGAGCGGTGGTGAATCAACATGACAATGCTCACACTGTTCATTTAACTATGAAACATAATAGTTAGCTCGTTGTGCAAAGTTATGGAGATAAGTAGTCTGAGAGGTTCATATTAGAGCTTTTTTGGGTGACAGGCAGGGCATATAGTTGTGGGGAGCCTATATGTGGCACCAACTGGCACCGTTGCCAAAAGGAAATAATTAGTTAGTGAACTAATTGTATCTAATACTCAGGAGAGGGTAGATAGACATATACTCCTTTTGTTAATGATTTATTTACAATCTTAAACTCCAAACCTACAACCTTCTTAATTATTCACAAGAGAAAAGTACTTTTTATCAATCTTGAATTTCATCTTATTCAATGCTTTAGATAAATTTTATCATAGAATTAAAATTGTGACTTAGGAGTAATGATAGCAAGATCACTTTTATCGACACTCCAAACTAGAACTTTATAGTAGTAGACTAGAACTTCACCTAAAGTGATTTCTTCCTCGGTTCCCTGTGGAATCGATACTCGGAACTCAAAAAAAGTCTTATATTACTTCAAAGATACGTGCACTTGCGTTAATACCTAGTGAATAGTGTTTAACCATGGTAAATCTTGAGTTCTATAAATTTATAAAATATACTTTAAAATTATAATATCTAAACCCTAAATCACTAGGTAAACCGTTGAGAAAGCGGCGATCAAGTTTTTGGCGCCGTTGTCGGGGAATCGCAAATTTAGAAGAACTTTTTTAGGGGAATTTTATTTGAATCTGTAAGACTTAGATTTGAAAATTGTAGTGTTTATATAAAGTGATTAGTATATTGTATGCCTTCGTTTTTAA
>JXCR01145019.1:36535-66880 GCA_002079205.1 Phalaenopsis hybrid cultivar | reverse complement strand
TTCCGATGACCGACAGCTTCTTACGGGCAAACCCCACACCAAAAATAGTGCCGACACTTTCATATCAATTCTTTCATAGAACCTGAGATGATCATTAAGCCAAGGGAAAATGCTATAATTGAATATCCACCCATAAGATGCCACTCTTAGCTTAAATCAACCAACGTCCTAGTGCCATCTCAATTCACTAGAGAAATTTGACCCCCATTTCACTGGTGTTCCAAAGAGCTATTGTAGAAGGAGCCTCGGGTAGACCCGTTCGTCTTTTCTTCTCATAGCCAAACATTTTTTTTCTTTAATGTGAGTATTAGCAAGCCACCTTTTTTGGCTTTTTCCCAAAAAAGGTTTTCTCTTTTCTTCCATAAGAGGCTTAGTCATTGGTCTCACCAAAGGGTCTATCACATGCTCTTCTATGCACTCCAGAGTGAACCAGATGTGCTATCTTATAATGAAGACATAGAGCAAGATCCTCTTCTTCAATCTCTTCCTCTTTCTTTATGGCACTATGACCAAAGGAAAATATGTTGAAATTTTCATACTTATTTTATATTGTTTTTAATGATATTANGGCAACGAGATTTCAATTCCGAAGACCGACAGCTTCTTACGGGCAAACCCCACACCAAAAATAGTGCCGACAACTAAGCTACTAATTAGGTCTTTAGGGATGCCTTCTCCAGGCTCCCCGACACCTTTATCAGATTCACTATCAAGTGCAACTTCATCAAAGACAGTCATTTTACCTATCGATTGTTCTGCTTCAAGAATATTGGGTCTCCACTCCTGTTTCGACGCTTGCTCAATATGAGCAGGTGACTCTTCTTCCTTTTCTGGGCTATCTTTCTTCCCAGTAAATTTAGAACCTACAAAAGATTTCATGGGAACTTTATTTATTTTTCTCTTTATTTCGTTGATGTCGGTCTTCACCTCCATCAGTGTATACTCCAAAAAAAATTTGAGGTTATTTACGGAATTCTTCAATTAAACTAAAATTTATTGTTGCTCCCTAAGAGTTTGCCATGTCGCTTCTAAACCCAAATGTGACTGTGTGGGTGGTGGGATGCTGCGAGTATGTACAAAACGAATATCACCATGAGACTCTGGTGGTGTTTGGTCAGTGTGAATTTGTGGTTCTCCAATTGACTTTGCAGGAGACGAGAGTAGGCCAGCTAGAGGGGCAAGTAAAATATGCTCCTCCTCTGTTACATCAATAAAAGAATCAAGAATCTGCAAAAAAAACATTCATCATAAGAATTAAATAAGGTTGTAAAATACTAAACGTAAACCTGAACTTAAAAGAGACATTAATATCATTCACCTGTACAGGACTAAGCTACCTAAAGATTAAATGGATCTTCAGAGGGTTCCACCCTGTATTTATTGGCCACCTCAGCGTACGAGGTCTGACATCAGGATGAGCTGGGGCTATCACAAGTGTGCGCTCATAAAACCACAGCTGCATAAACACGATTAATAAATCAGAAATTAATATAACCCAAATAAGATGGAAAAAGTTTTTCTGATTGAGGTTGAGCAATATACTAACCGTTAGAAGAAAAACAAAACCGTTCATGTATCCCAATGGCTGACCCATCCTTATTTTCATCGCGCAAGCATTGACCTGCTCAATTAGGTGGTCACATACTGTTGCGGCCCAATTAAATGAAGAAAAACTATCTACACTCTCAGCAAATGAATAGAGCCCAGTGGGTACACTAAAATTGTTGGAAGGAAATAATAAATTAGACAACAAAAATTTAATAAGTTTATCAAGACTAGTAGATGAACTCTCCAATAGTTCACTCTTTGCCCGCCTTACATCTACATCATTGACGGGTTTTTTAGCCCAAGTTGTTGTAGGACCTCTGTTGGGCATGCCAATCAACAAAGCAACTTGGTTTACATCAAAACTTAGCTCTTTCCCCCCCACATTCTGAAAGCCAATCTGTTCATATCCCAACAATTCAATATGTGCATAGTTAGGATGTGATCTTGAGGATAGGGGGGCAGATCAAAAAACTGATTGAGCTTCATTCTTTCCAGAGTTGACCACATCTCCAAATCAACAATTGGACGAACCTTATCCAACCCCTCTCCAACTGCTGATGGTCGGCATCTACAATTCATTGACTGTTTATTCATCAACCTATAGGAATAAGATGCATGTTGTAACACTGGAATAACCAAAGAATTTTAGTCATCAATATACAGGGAATAAGAGCATGTTATTAATACTGTTTATTCATCAATCAACAAATAACCTACGAATAACAAACGCACAATACCCTAAAAATATCCTAAGAATAGCCCAAGAATAACCTGCGCATAAACATGCAAATAACTTAAAAATAACCCAGGAATAACCCAAAAATACACTAAAAATAACGTACAAATAACCTACGAATAACCTGACATAACCTCAAAATACCCTAGGAATAACCT
The DNA here is from genome assembly GCA_002079205.1 of Phalaenopsis hybrid cultivar. Classification (NCBI taxonomy): domain Eukaryota; kingdom Viridiplantae; phylum Streptophyta; class Magnoliopsida; order Asparagales; family Orchidaceae; genus Phalaenopsis; species Phalaenopsis hybrid cultivar. The sequence goes on along the minus strand of JXCR01145019.1, from coordinate 64,438 downwards.
ATGAATAACCTGCGCATAAACCTGCAAATAACTTCAAAAAAACCCAGGAATAACCTAAAAGTGACTTAAAAATATCCTCAAAATTAGCCAGGAATAACCTAGCAATAACCTACTCATAACTTTAAAAAAAAACACCTACGCATTACTTCAGAATTAACAAAATAATACACTAAAAATAACGTACAAATAACCTACGAATAACATACGCACAATATCCTAAAATACCCTAGGAATAACCCAAGAATAACCTGCGCATAAACCTGTAAATAACTTAAAAATAACCCAGGAATAACCCAACAATACACAAAAAATAACGTACAAATAACCTACGAATAACCTGGCATAACCTGAGAATACCCTAGGAATAACCTATGAATAACCAACGCATAAACCTGCAAATAACATAAAAATAACCTAGGAATAACCTAAAAATAACTTAAAAATATCCTCAAAATGAGCCCGAAATAACCTAGCAATAACCTACTCATAACATAAAAAAAAACCTACGCATTACTTCAGAATTAATAAAACAATACACTAAAAATAACGTACAAATAACCTACGAATAACATACGCACAATACCCTAGGAATAACCCAAAAACAACGTGCGCATAAACCTGTAAATAACTTAAAAATAACCCAGGAATAACCCAACAATACACAAAAAATAACGTACAAATAACCTACGAATAACCTGGCATAACCTGAGAATACCCTAGGAATAACCTATGAATAACCTGCGCATAAACCTGCAAATAACTTAAAAATAACCCATGAATAACCTAGGAATAACCTAAAAATAACTTAAAAATATCCTCAAAATCAGCCCGGAATAACCTAGCAATAACCCACTCATAACATAAAAAAACCTACGCATTACTTCAGAATTAACAAAACAATACACCAAAAATAACATACAAATAACCTACGAATAACATACGCACAATATCCTAAAAATACCATAGGAATAACCCAAGAATAACCTGCGCATAAACCTGCAAATAACTTAAAAATAACCCAGGAATAATCCAGCAATACACAAAAAATAACGTACAAATAACCTACAACTAACCTGGCATAACCTGAGAATACCCTAGGAATAACCTATGAATAACCCGCGCATAAGCCTGCAAATAACTTAAAAACAACCCAGGAATAACTATGAATAACCTAAAAATAACTTAAAAATATCCTTAAAATCAGCCCGGAATAACCTAGCAATAACCTACTCATAACATTAAAAACAACACCTACGCATTACTTCAGAATTAACAAAACAATACACTAAAAATAACATACAAATAACCTACGAATAACCTGACATAACTTGAAAATACCCTAGGAATAATCTATGAATAACCTGCGCATAAACCTGCAAATAAATTAAAAATAACCTACGCATTACTTCAAAATTAACAAAACAATACACTAAAAATAACCCAGGAATAACCTGAGAATAAACTAAAAATAACCCACGAGTTAACTTAAAAATAACCCAACAATAACCTATGAATAACCTACGAATAACCTGATAAATAACCTACAAATAACCTACAGATAACCTACAAATAACATGAAAAATAACCTAAAAATAACCTAAAAATAACTCAGGTTTAACCAGCGAATCAGATACGCCTAACTTATAAATAACCTACGAATAATTTAAAAATAACACAAGAATAACATGAAATAGCTGCCAATAAGAACTACATTTCGAAGTAACTCAAGAATAACACAATAATAATCAAACAATAACCTAAAAATAACTTGAAAATAAAACGATAACAATTACCAGGACAAGTTTTCTTCTTCAATGCCCTCATTCATCCTCTTCGCCTCCTTCTTCTTCCTCTGCTTCTTTGACTTCAATGGCTGCTCAAACTCTGTCTTCTCAGCCTCTTCTGATACTATTTTTGAGGTCTCTTTGGTCAGTGCATACTCCGGATCATCAAACGCCATCGTCTCACGGCTTCCAAGCTAGCGAACGAGGGAAATGTGAAACCCTAGCAGAGCGAGCGGCGAAAACGAAGAAAAAAACCACCGGAGAGTATTTTCGAATTGTCTTCCTCGACATTCTAAAAAGCGTGGTACTCGAATAGACACGGGCTCGTACATTGGGCCGGGTCGGCCTCAGCGAATTTTTTTCTTTCTTTTTTAAATTACGTGGAGAAGCGGGTCCCACAATTTCCACGCGGCAAAAATTTATTGGCTAGCGTACCATGCAGACTGTTAGGTCTCCTGACCAAAAAAGAGCTATTTCTTGACACTGTTTTGTTTCGCTTTCCAGGTTTGAAGTTACATTTGTTTAATATGAAAGTGCTTTATTCTTTGGGAGCTATTTTAGGCTCTCACATGACGATTGATTAGACTACTTTTAATTGTTCGACGCCTTTGATTGCGCAGGTTATGATTGAATGAGATGTTGCCTTGTCGTTTTGTGATTCTATTTCGATTAGGGATTCAAACTCTGGGCATTGACATAGTGTGGAAATGGATTATGTTACTCCATATTGCGGGAAGTGCAGAATGTTGGGTCATAATTTTCCTAATTGATATATTTCTCATCTGAAATTGAAAAGTTTTAATCAGAATCAGTTTGTTGGAAAGAATTGGGAGAAAGAAAATGATGCGGTTCATCTTGGTAATATAGATCATGGGGTTAGCGTTGAGGAGGGTACTGTGGATAATGGTTTTAAGGGGGGTGAGGGTAATGTAGTTAAGGTTGATGATAGATTCGAGGTTTAAGTATTGGTTGATTCCTTTGTTGGTGTTTTTAATAATAAGGGGATCAATTATGTGGATAATGTGATAGATGTAGTGGGTAATGGTAATTTGGAAGTGCAAGAAATTGATGGTTCTTTTGTTGGTGATCATTATTGTCTTAATAAGGTTGATTTGACTTTGAATCAGAATAAGTTTGTTGGTTCTTTGGAAATGGTTAATAACAGGTACTTTGATTTATCTAGGGAGGCTAATATGGATAACTCTTTGGTTCTTACTAGAGCTGAATTGGAAGAGGATTGGTTAATCCAAAGGTCTTCCAAGAAAAGAAAAATAAAAGAATTAGAGAGCTTAATTATGTTAATCTCGAGGCTGCTCAGGTTCAACAATATGGTGATGGATTTCACATATGTCTTAAGTCACCCTTTTAAGAGCTACTAGAGAGAGAAAAGTTTTTGGTGATGTTTAATTTTCTTGTGTGGAATATTAGAGGCATGGCTAAATTGAATGCTTCTAATAGTTTGAGAATTTTGTTTCATTTTTATAATTTGAAGTTTCTCAATGTTATGGAAACTCTTGTGTCCATACAGAATAATGAGAAATATAAGAAGAATATTGGAATGTTTAATTTTTATGACAATTTAAATAAAAATATATGGTTTCTTTGGAAAGTTGTTATTACTGTGGATGTTCTTGTGAATCATTTGCAATTTCTTCATGCTAGATTTAATGTTAGGGATGTCTCCTTCTTAATTATTGTGGTCTATGTCGGTTGTGCAAAGTGGCTAAATGGGAGCTTTAGATGCAATTATGTTCTCTTAATCCTACTAAGGAGGCTTGGTTAGTTGGTTGGGATTTTAATCTTATGACCTCTACAAAGGAAAAGAATGGAGGCTCACCTCCCAATCTGAATTTACTTGCTGATTTCTCAGAGGCACTTTTTGAAGCTGGCTTTTATGATTTATATTTCAAAAGGTGTCCTTTTGCTTAGTATAAAGGACATGTCTTTGAAAGGTTTGATAGATTTGTTTCTAATGCTAATTGGATTAATATTTTTCAGATCACTATGGTTCATCATTTAGCTATTATGGCTTCTGAACATGCTCCTCTTCTTCTTAAGGAGAAGAAGAGTAATAAGCCACCGTTTCATCAGTTTAGATTCTTAAATATGTGGGTGTTTCATGCTTCTTAACAATTTATTGCTGAAAACTGGAATTCTAATGTGGCAGGGAATGCTGATTTTAAGCTATAGAAGTTGCATAAAAAACTTACCTATCATCTCAAGAAATGAAATTGGGAGGCTTTTGGGAATCTTCATAATGTTATTTCTAAAACTGAAGATGGAGGTAAATATAAGAGCTTGAATATGTTGTTATAGAAGCAAAACGAGCTTAATATTGTCATTAATTTGGAGGCTTTTCATTCTCAAAAACCTACTAAAGTTCCATGCTGTAGGGTGATAGAAATACAAATTATTTTTTTTAAGCATGTGTTAAGAATAGAGGAAGGATTAACAAGATTAATAACATAAAAAGTGTTGATGGATATTTTTTGACTAATGCTGATTTAATTGAAGCAGATGACAACAACTTCTTTTCTAATCTATTGCTTTCTAATATTAATAGTGATTTTTATGCTAAGTCGTCTATTTTTGTTGGTAGGAATCTTACTTTGGTTCCATTTGAGGAGGAAATTAACAAAATTATTAATGGTATGGATGATGGGAGGACTTCTGATCTAGATGTCTTTATTGTTGAATTCTACAAATGTTGTTAGGACACTTTTAAAGGTGATGTGGTGGATGTTGTGTAGGATTTCTTCAGAGGTATAGATCTTCCTAAATACTTTAAATCTGTTAATATTCTCTTATTATTATATTGCTAAATTTTCTAATTTAACGAATCTATTAAATTTACCATTACCTTACCTGACAATGGCACCAAAAACTTGATCCCCAAAATTATAGTTGTGTAAAATTAATAAAATTGACTCAGCTTTGTAGAGATGCCAAAAACTTGGTTCGTCATTTTGTGAATAAGAAATTGAAGCAATTTATGTTGGGATTCATCAGAAGTATACATATCGTTATTAAGTATTACAAGACTTTCTATTTAAGTCCTAAATATCAATCCTACGAGGAAGGCTTAAATTCAAAATGGAAATTTAAATTAGGAAAGTCACAACAATAAAGAAAATCTACTACACTAATTTCAAATATTTAAGGTGCTATCAGAACTAAATTATCAACTACTAGTAAAATTGTCAAGCAAAACTAAACCATAACTACCAAACTATGGTTTTGGGATGAAGTTATCTAATATGAGAAAGTATCTTTCCTACTACAATGAGTTTTTTGTTAAATGAGAGAGATAAATGGTTTGAATTTGTATTGTGCCAAATAGGAGCAATTGTTGCTAATATAGATTATCATCAATCATAAGCTTAAAATTAATGCAGTTTTATCTTTCTAACTCAAACCCATCACTTGAGGATCGTTTAATTTTGATTGACTTCTAAGTCAAGTAAATTAAGGAAATTACAATTTTGTTCTCATTATTTAAAAGGTAGCAAATGAGTTCCAAAATTCTATTTTTATCAAGCCTTTGCAATACTAAAATATATTGGGAAAAAAAATACAAAGGCTGACACACTTATCTTTTTAAGAGCTCTCTAAGAATCTTCTTTCTTGCCTCGTTTATATTTCTTCTTCTCATCTCGTTACATTTATTGATTTTTTTCTCAAATAGGAGTTTTGGGATGAAGTATAGATCTTCCTAAATACTTTAAAGCTGCTAATATTCTCTTAATTCCTAAAGATAAATATGCTAGTTGTTGGGATGCTAATAGAAAAAATAGTTTGAATACACTATTATCCAAATTTGTTTCCAAAATTATGGTGAAAAGATTGCAAAGAAAGGCAAAGATGGAATGTGGTTTTTAAAATGAACATAAAGATGGCCTATGACACCATAAGATGGGAGTTTGTTCTTGATGTGCTTCACGCTTGTGGTTTTGGGGAGGAGTTTTGCAGACTTGTTAACAAAATCTTAGAGAATAATCATTATTCTCTTTTGATTAATGAAAATACTTGTTGTTTCTTTAAGGCAACCAAAGACATTAAACAAGGAGATCTTTTATCTCATATTTTGTTCATCATTTCATTTGATTATATTTCTAAAAGCTTAATGTGGGGTTTAATCAACATCCTAGTATGTATTACTTGCATAGATGTAATATTGGTATTTCTCTTCTTAGTTATTCTAATGATTTGATTATTTTCACTAATGCAAATAAGAGATCTATTAAATTAGTTTGGAAGGTGATAATGAACTACCAAGAGTCTGTCAGTCTTATTTTAAATACTTTTAAATGTTACTTCTTTTGCTCTAAGCATACTTCTACTAGTTGTATTGGATTATTGATTTCACTAACTGTGATAAAGATTATCTTCCTATGTTGTACTTGTGCTATTTGATGGATAAAAGGAAGAGAAGGAACAATTTTCTTTCCTTAAGGGAAATAGTTACTTTATTGAAAAGCATTCTTACTTCTATTCCTCTTTATATTATGCAATATATGAAGGTTCTTTCTTGCATTTATAAGAGATTAAAATCATTGTTTAATGAATTTCTTTGGGACGGTAAAGATCATAAAATTTATTGGAAAAGTTGGGATAAGCTTTGAAAGCTTCTTAATTGAGGAGTTTTGGGCTATTTCCCTTTCATACCTCTTTGTTTGATCTTGTTGAAAAGTCCTATTCATTTGACCTGTTTGAAGATAATATTCCTTGATTCTTTTTGAGAGTTTTCTTAGGTGACTTCGGTTATCTAAAATGTAATTAACTATAGGGGCTTGCCCTTATAGGAAGCTTTTTCTGAACCAATCTTAATATAAACTTTATTTAATTCTTCGTATTAAATAGGGGAAGTTGTCGGCAAATAACATGGTTTCCGCAGACTAAACAGATGTTATATATTTCTTAGTTTATCTGATTGAGTCTCACCATCAAGTCTTGTGTTTATCTTTCGGGATAAATACAGGATTTGAGGTATAATGCTTTTTCATTTGAACTATAAAAGATATGGGCTCAGTTTGATTTCATATTTTTCTAAACTTATATGTATATATATGTAAATTAAATACCTTTCCGAACTGGGTGACGGGATTCCGATTCTGATGCCCGACAGCTTCCAACGGGCAACTCCTTAACTAAAATAGTGTCGACCATCTCTGCTCTAAGCCTGTCAGCTTAGGAAATTATGTTGGTTTGCTCATCTCGTCAGTCAAGACCAATACGTGCGGTGTGCTCGCCCACCACACCACACCTATTGGGGGTCCATTTGTCTCACTTCTAGTTAAGTTCTAGTTTCTTCCTTAAAAGCCTAGATCTAGCCATAAGACTTGCTTGTTGACTATTCCTAGATGAATAGTAATGGTACCCTCACCAATAGAAATTCTTAAATCTTCCTTGGTCATCTTGAAGTTCCATACGTTAGTTATAATCTATAGCACTTCGTAGGTCAGACCAATTTGTGGGAGCTCAAGAGGAGTCTCATAAGAGTGTTTGGCCTCAGGGTTAGCCCTGAATGGTATGGTCTTGGTCAGTCTCACATACACACACTTGCTCCTACATTCAAAACCTCAATCGTAACTCAAACATACCAAGCTTGATCCCCTACTGCATTGGAAACTCATGTGGATGGTCCCCCAAGCCATTAGCCCTAGGCCAGGGTTTGGCTAAGACCAGCACATAGAGGATCCATAATGGGAGTTACCTTGATCTCAAGGCTCAAATAGGGTGACCTCATGATCAACATCCTCAATCAATCCTAATTTTACCAAATTCCAATTTTGACCCTTCTAGCCCTAAATTTCACCAAATTACCAAATTGCCCTAAACCCTAAATTTTCCAAAATTTCCCAAAGTTAGCCAAATTCTCCAAATCTCTTCAAAAATCATTTCAACCATTCAAAATCACTCAAATTGACCAAATATCCCAAATTTTCCAAAATTCCAAAAATACTCCCAAGATCCCCAAAATTACCAAAATGCCCATCATATTCCAAAAATCCCAAAAATTTCCAAAATCACTTCAAATGTTCCCAAAATCAATTTGCATCACTCCATTGGGTCCAATTTGACAAAATTGACCCATTTTGACAAAAATCCCCAAATTGCCCTTAAAGACCCACATTCCCCAGTTCACTCCCAATTTCCACCAAATTTATCACAATCTCCCCCAATTTTAATTCCAAACTCAAGTTCATCATTACCAATCACAATTGAAACTAAAACCAAGCTCAGTTGAACAAAATTTCAAGTCCAATTTAAACCCCCATATTGGCTTAAGCTTCAAACTCCCTTAAATTGAACCCCCTAGCTTAGCCAATTCTCTCAATTTTTTGTTCTAAACTCTTCATGACCATCTCTTGGGAAAATTTAAACCATCAATTACAACATGTCAAAACCCTAGTCTAATCCAAACCCAAGTCTAGCTCAAATACCCAAAATGGACCATATGACCAAATTCCACCAAATTGACCCTCCAAATCAATTCAAAATCACACAATTGGTCTCCAAAACTTCTCATGGCAATTATCCTAGCCAAATTGATCAACCATTTGACTAAGATCTTAGCCCAAACCCGACCTAGACCCAAGTTGACCCAAAACCCAAGATTTTGAACCTAAGCCAAACACTTGACTAAATCAAACCAAATTGACCAACCCAAGCCCACTAAAACCAAGATTTAGGCCCTAAGAACCAATCTAGAGCGACATAGCCAAACCTAGTTGAGCCATGGACCAAGGGTCCCCTAAATTAGGGGGTCTCCTTCCAAAATTGGCTTAACAAAATATATCATTGCCATTATCCATCTAGCCACCCAACTAATCACAATCAAGGCTTCTTCTGGCTCCCTTAACCACCTAGCCACCGCCTCACCTCTAGCCAGCCACCCTAGTCGTTGGAGAACTCAAATTTTAGGGGACCCTTCCCCCTTTAAACCCAAAATTGAGCCCATCCACTATGTCACTTCCTCGTTAGATGTTTGTGCCGCTCAGCCCTCTAGCTCAACCTTCTTGCACCAACAAATCAGAGCCTGAGGTCGTCTCTTTTGCCATGGCTATAAGAAGCCCCATTTTTAGCCAACTCCCAAGAGTGCTAAAATCCTTGGGGAGACTCTGCCAAAATCCTTCCAGAGCCTCATCAAGCTTTCCTAAGCTCAACCTAACCATTTTCTAACCACCTACACCACTACCTGAGCTCAAATTTTTAGCTCAAAATTAGGGCAAGTTTTGGATAATTTCCAGAACCTCTCAAACTCCAAATTAAACTACTCTTGAGCTTCCCTAGAGGAAGAGAGAAAGATTCCCACTTAAATTCCTCTCTGTTGAGCACTCTGGCCCGCTGTTTGATCAAGGTCGCACCCCCATTTCATTGAACTAACATTTAGAGCATTCACCAAAAGAATGTGACACTTCCAGAAGGTTCACCAAACTTTTCGAGGGCTTCCACAAACATCTGATTGAGGTCTCCCCTCTCAGACTCAGTTATAAAGCCTAAACCCTAATTTTTAGCTTGGTTTGGGTCTTTGTGAAGAAAACTTTAATTTCATATGCATGTAGCCATATAGATGTGTTTGTCTTGAGTAGATGAAGGTGTAGGAATAAACCACACTTAATTTGGTTGAGTATCGAGCGAGATCTTAGGGTTTTAAATCGTGTGGTTCACGGGTTCTGGCTATCGAGAATGATGAACGAATGTTGTCCATTTGTGTGTGTGCCAATCTAACGGCTGTGATTGCATCAAACGAGATAAAGGGCCGAGAACCGTGGGCCGAGTCAGCACTGAGTCAGATGGCAGCATTGAATGGAGGAGCGCGACCTGGAACTTCAGAGCACCATAGGTTGAGGTGGTAGCTGACTCATATAAGTTGAAACATCAAGGATTTTTTATTTATTTTAATTTGAGAACATAGAAAATTCATAACTTGGTGTATAGAAATCATAAAAATAAAATAAAATTACCATGTTGCTCAGTGAAGAGAAGAAATTAAGGTGGAACAAAATAAAAATATTTGGGGTGCCTTGGATTTCTAATTAATTAAAATCTTTCTACAATGTTATAATTTTAATTGGCATATAATAATCATCATGGCTTGGCATTTTAGTGGTTTGTGTCTCATAATAGTAGAGGTATTTTGCTATTTTTCCAAAGTAAAAAAATCTCTAAACATGTAATCCTAATTTCTAAGTTTGGATGGTTGTTTTGCTTAAAATAATTATGTACATTAAAATATAAATTAGAAAATTGTTAGACTTATTTTGGTAGGTTTTTATGGTCAAAGGACTTTTGGATAGTTATACATTAAATTTTAATGTTTATATAAATGTCTAAAGTTAATAAACCCTAAAAATTTTAAAAGATTAAAAATAAATTGATTATATTAAAAAAATTGTCAAAATTAATTTCACAAGGTAAATAACACGTTTTTTAACTTGTTGTAAAAATTTGAAATTTATTTGATTATGTTTTACCACTAAATTTGATTTTCTGTATTTTCCTGTGAAGTTCAATTTTGAGCTCTATTTTGAATTAAAAAAATAATTAAAAATAATTAAAAATTTCAAAAATATGAAAATGGTTTTAAATGTTCCTAACTACTTTTTGATCNTTCTTGAGTAGATGAAGGTGTAGGAACAAACCACACTTAATTTGGTTGAGTATCGAGCGAGATCTTAGGGTTTTATATTGTGGGGTTCACGGGTTCTGGCTATCAAGGACGATGAACAGATGTTGTCCATTTGTGCGTGTATCAATCTAACGGCCGTGATCCCATCAAACGAGACAAAGGGACAAGAACCGTGGGTCGAGTCAGTGCTGAGTCAGATGGCATCATTGAATGGAGGAGCACCACCTAGAGCTTCAGAGCGCCATAGGTTGAGGTGGCAGCTGACTCATATAAGTAGAAAAATTAGGCATTTTTTATTTATTTTAATTCGAGAACATAGAAAATTCATAACTTGGTGTATAGAAATCATAAAAATAAAATAAAATTATCATGTTGCTCAGTGAAGAGAAGAAATTAAGGTGGAACAAAAAAAAAATTATTTGGGGTGTCTTTGATTTCTAATTAATTAAAAACTTTCTAAAATGTTTTAATTTTAATTAGGCATATAATAATCATCATGGCTTAGCATTTTAATGGTCTGTTTCTCATGATAGTAGAGGTATTTTGCGATTTTTCCAAAGTCAAAACATCTCTACACATGTGATCCTAATTTTTAAGTTTGGATGATTGTTTTGCTTAAAATAATTATATACATTAAAATATAAATTAGAAAATTGTTAGACTTATTTTGGTAGGTTTTATGGTCAGAGGACTTCTGGATAGTTATACATTAAGTTTTAACGTTTATATAAATGACTAAAGTTAATAAACCCTAAAATTTTTTTAAAATTAAAAATAAATTTATTATGTTAAAATTTTTTTTCAAAATTAATTCCACACGGTAAATAACACATTTTTTAACTTACTGTAAAGATTTGAAATTTATTTGATTAAGTTTTACCACTAAAGTTGATTTTCTAAATAAAATGGCATTTTTGGCATTAAAATAATTTTAATAAATTAAATATAATTAGGAAAGTTTTAAAAGTGATTTACTAAGTTTCCTGTGATTAGGAGCACTGAGGAAAAATATAGAAATTTTCTTTAAATAAATATTTCAATTTTGAGCTATATTTTGAATTAAAAAATAATTAAAAATTTCAAAAATATGAAAATGGTTTAAAATGTTCCTAATAACTTCCTGATTACTTTGGACTCATTAAAATTTTTTTCCTAAATTTTCTAAGTTAAATATAAATTTTTAAATGCTAAAAATATATTTTCTCTAATTTTTCACTAAAATAATTATAATAAATAAATTTAAAATCACAAAAATAAAAAGTTTGTTTCTCTAAGTTCTCTGATCTTATGAGGATTTAATAAAGATATAAAGAGTGTTTTTTTTGGAAATTAAAACATATTTTCTATTTAATTAAATTACTTAAATTAATAAAATAATTATAATAATTAAAATACACTTTAAAAAATTATAAAATTTTGTCCAAGTGGTCCTCTGACCTAGGTGAATCTCCAAAAAATTTTCTCATGAACAAATATCTTACTTCAATTTGTTAAATAAATTATTATTAAAAATTCTTTTTTCTAAGTCAAAATAATTATTTAAATTAAATTAAATTGTGAAGAAATCACATTTTCTCCTTTGATATTTTGATTGACTTATGAGAGGGGAACTTTAAAAATCTCAAAGTCATTTGAATTATATTTAAAAAGTTATGAAGTGGAGAGCCCTAGGGACAAAAAGGGTAATTTTAGATTTTGGTGCCTTAATCAAAATTTAGGAATAACAAAGGGGAAAAATGGGTAATTTTGATCTGAATGAGCCCTTTTTGGATGATTGAAACATAATCGGTTAAAAGTATTTGCCACCTCTTCATGGTAAGGGTAAAATTGTAATTTCATGAATTCTCATGATTTGGAAGTCAATTAAAATTAGGTGATGCTAAAGTGATGGGCTTAAGTTAGNTTTCTATTTAATTAAATTAATAAATAATTATAATAATTAAAATATACTTTAAAAAATTATAAAATTTTATTCAAGTGGTCCTTTGACCTTGGTGAACCTTCAAAAAATTTTCTCATAAACAAATATCTTACTTCGATTTGTTAAATAAATTATTATTAAAAATTCTTTTTTCTAAGTTAAAATAATTATTTAAATTAAATTAAATTGTGAAGAAATCTCATTTTCTCCTTTGATATTTTGATTGACTTATGAGAGGGGTACTTTAAAAATCTCAAAGTCATTTGAATTATTTTTAAAAAGTTATGAAGTGGAGAGCTCTAGGCACAAAAAGGGTAATTTTAGATTTTGGTGCCTTAATCAAAATTTAGGAGTAACAAAGGGGAAAAATGGGTAATTTTGATCCGAATGAACTCTTTTTGGATGATTGAAACATAATCGGTTAAAAGGTAGAAACTAATTTGCCACCTCTTCATGGTAAGGGTAAAATTGTAATTTAACGAATTCTCATGATTTGGAAGTCAATTAAAATTAGGTGATACTAAAGTGATGGGCTTAAGTTATGAAAATGATAATTCACTTATTTTAAGCCCAAAATTGGTGATAGTATGACATTTTAATAAGGATATATCTCATTTAACTAATATTTTGATAATTACAAATTCACCCACAAAAATTGTTAAGGGCTTGGTAATGAGCTAGGTTTGATATTTTAACTTGTTTAATGAGGTTTAGAAAAGATAATATAACTAATAATTAATAATTTCAAACATTACAAACCCACATTGGGTACAAAACATTTAATGACTTAAGCTTGCGCCCTAGGGGGCATCCGCTTACATAACTTTTAAATAAAATGTCAACTAATTAATTTAGTACCCCAGTTTTGGGATAATTAAAATATCAGGTTCACTGAGAAAAATGTGTATTAACTCATTGAAACTAAATTTAAAGTTTGGGAAGATTAATTGAACAATATAATAGATTCAAATCGACTTAAAACATTTCAAATGGGCATAAAAGCTGTTAGGGATTGTTTCTCGGATGCTTTTACGACCTTTTGCATGTTTTGAAGGGCAGTTGAACTTATTATACTTTGTTCCAAAAAAATTTCCATTAAAATCTTTAAGGACTCACCAATTTATGACTTAGGGTTTGGTAACTAAACCTTCATCTACCCATGCAATTTATTTAAATTTCCTGCAAAATTATATACCTGTTGCAAGTTATAACGTTTCAGCTGAAGCAGCGAGAAGATGACAGGTAACCTTTTACGGTTTTATTTAATTTATGTCATTTAATGCAATTTAATTTTGCTTTAAAATATTATACATGCTTGGTTGGAAATCTTACTTCACCTGCAAACAAAACAACTTTTTTTAAAAAAAATCAATCACCTTTTTTTTCAAAATTAAACAAGATTTTCAATACCAAAACAAAAATAAGAACTTCATAATACATCCTTTTGAATTTACGGGAGTCCGTCGGAGGAGGTAACCCATGGTTGCTAACAAGATCTCCCTAATTTAGATGGGTTTAAAAACTTGTTTAAGATAAGTAAACTCAAAAGAAAATTGTGGTACCAGAACAAAGGAACTGTGGGATCCTAACTGGTGTCGCTCTAATCAAATTTAAACCCCCCATGATTGAACTTAAACTTGTCATTTTAATCTTTAAATTGTTAGACTTTAAGATTACTACTTCATCGAGGAGCTTCAAACTAACTTTATGGGCAGCAATCTACAATATCACGAGGATCTACAACAAAAAATCTTTCCTTAGAGTTAAACAACAAGCCATAGAATTTTGAGGTTATCCGTCTAGTGCGACAAAAATTCTCAACTCATCTTTAGGCCTTTATACAATCATGTTTTGCAATTTAAGCCCTAACATGTTCTAAGATTTTGAGGTTTTCATTCGTCAAGACATAAATCTTCACATCTTCCAAACTATTTGTGTGATAATCTCACATAAATATAAGCCCTAACTAATAAAATTAGCAGACTGAAACATTCGATAATTTTCTCACCAAAATTGAAGCCAAACCATACGATAGTTTAGGAAGTCACTGAGATTCTCCTCAGGATCCGTTACGACCCTTTATTTTTCTTTCTTTGGATTTCGTAATGAGTGTTCCAAATTTGAGCCTCTCCCGTTTAACACTCTTTGGTCTAATCTTTGAAAAGTCCTGCCCCTTTAAATCCTTTGAAACCGTATTTTGTGATCTAAATCGAGAGTTTTCTTAAGTGACTTTGATCATTTAAGATGTAATTGACTATAATGGCTTGCCTTTATAGGGAGCTTTAAAAACCCAGGTAATATAAACCCTATATAATCTCCCATATTAGATAAGAGAACTTATCAACTTATATAAATGGTTCACAAACCAGACAGATGTAATAAATTTTGTAGTTTCTTTAAGTGACCCTCACTATCAAGTGATGTGGCTATTCATCAGGATAGACGCATTACTTACAGTGTTGTGCTCAATCATTTAAACAATTCTTTATATGAGATCAGTTTAGTCTTGTATTTTCAAAAATAAAATATTAGCTTTTTTAATATTAAAAAATNACATCTATAATCGATCTAAGAGATCCCATTAATCCATTATAAAAAGTTTGAATTATCAACCAATCTGGTAATAAATGATTAGGACTTCCTAAGAAGATCTTTAAATCTCTCCTAACCTTCGTATATTGACTCTCCATCAATTTGACAAAATGATGTTATGCTAAGAAGATCTTTAAATCTCTCCCAAGCTTCGTATATTGACTCTCCATCAATCTGACAGAATGATGTTATGTCCATTATAAAAAGTTTGAATTATCAACCAATCTGGTAACGAATGATGAGGGCATTTCTTAATAGTCTTTTAATCTCTCCCAAGCTTCATATATCGACTCTCCATCAATCTGACAAAATGATGTTATGTCATTTATCCCAAGCTTCATATATTGACTCTCCATCAATCTGACAGAACGATGTTATGTCATTTCTAAGGTTAGCAATTTTGGATGGAGGGAAATATTTAGATAGAAATTTCTGTGATAGTTCTCCCCAAGTTCTAATAGATCTTGGTGTTAGCAAATTTAACCACATCTTAGCCTTATACCTTAGTGAAAAAGAAAAAAGTCTAAGTCTAACAACATCGTTTGAGACTTTGTCATATTTAAAAGTAGCACACAATTCTAAGAAACTAGCGAGGTGTAAGTTAGGATCTTCATTTGGTGTATCTCCGAATTGATTGTTTTGTACCATTTGAATAATAGCAGGTTTAAGCTCAAATGAATTAGCAGCTACATCAGGATTTTGGATAAATAAGTGAATTTCATCTGCTATAGGATTTGCATAATCTCGTAGGGGTCTAGGTTGGTGTTCATTTTCTATTCCTTGATTGTTCATGTTGTTTTCCGTTGTATCAGAGTTTCTAGGTTCTCTTCTTAATCTTCTAATCCTTCTAATAGTGCATTCTAATTTCGAATCATAGGGTATAAGATTTTCAGGTCGAAATTTACGCATACAATTTGAAATCAGTACTCAGTTATATAATTAACTAAATATAAAAATAAGTTGCAATTCAAGTAAAAATTTTCTAATAATCCTAAATTATCCGTTACTCTGATTGTGATTTTTGTTTACTCACTCCCCGGCAACAGTGCCAAAAACTTGACCGCGACTTTATATATGCTTAAATATATAAGATAAATATAGACGTAATAAATATTCAATAATTGTAAAGTCACACTTACCAACACAAGTATACGTATCGCTCAAGTAATATAGGGCTCTAATGGAGTCCTAGATATCGATCCCGCATGGAGTGGTTTAGAATTACGAACTAAGATTTTGGAAAAAGTAATACTTTAATCACAACAACGAAGTTCAATTTGCTTATCTATCACTAATAGGCAATTANATTTTAGAGTGACAGACTAAAATCCCCAATTTGGTCCTATTGTTTGGGTGTTGAAGTGTAGATGTTAGCCCTAAGGTGAGGAGAATGTGGGAGCTCCGAAGTGGGAGCCAGTATCCTCTCAGCCTAACCGCAGATTCAGCAAACAAGCATAGGATTAGTCAATGTTCTTTATGCTGTAAAGAATAGGTATGCTCATATTTGACACAATATAAATTGAACTAATTCATTTTATCCATTTACTATAATTTCTTGATAAGGAGAATGATGCTTCTTATATATTAACAATTAAACCATACTTTATATCATTAGTTATTTATTAGTTATTAAAATTATCTATTTATTTTAATTGTCTATTAGTGACAGATAAACAAATTGAATGTCGTTGTTGTGATTAAATTATTGCTTTTCTAAGGTCTTAGTCTGTAATTCTAAACTACTCCTTGTGAGATCGATATCTAGGACTCCATTAGAGCCTTATATTACTTGAGTGATACGTATACTTGTGTTGACAAATTCGATTTTAATATTATTGAATATTATATTTATACATCTTAATCAAATTACACACATCTATAAAGTCACGATCAAGTCTTTGGACGTCGTTGCTGGAAATTAAATCTTCTAGTAGCGCCATCAAATTCTTGTATTTGTTGATTTATAAAAAATCGGTCACACTGCCCCTTCGCATCAAAAGACCAACAACATTGGGAGCTAGCAGAAGTTGCTTGATTGTTGTAATCCAATTAGATATAGAGCCATCTGTTATATATACTTTACCAATTTTCATAAGAGAAATAAAAACAAAATCAAACCATCACTACAAAACCTTAAGATTTTGGTTTCTATAAAAATTAAAATGAAAAGAAGAAAGCAAGACACTTACCCTCTAACATCTTTTCTAAAACCAGGCAAAGTGTATTGCCCAATATAAATATTTTCTTTTTTAAGAGACAACCCACTTCCATCTTCCTGTGGAGTCATTGGAAGGGTGCAAAGCATCTCCCTTCAAAATGCAGTAGTTTAGTTAGAACTTTCCACCCACTATTGCCACGAAGAAAGAAAAATCAACTCTTCCAACAATTCGATTTTCTTACTTATGATTCTAGGGAACATTAAATGCGTTGAGAAAGTCACCATACTCTCATCATGTACCTTTGGGGTAATGCCAAAATAAATTGGAAAACAAGAACAATCCCTCCGAGTGATCAGACATAACGACAATCATCATGTTTTTAATAAACTTAGGGCTGATCTTAGCAAGCACAAGTCCTAAGAAGTTTAGGATATCCTCCATCTCCTTGCATAGTGAAAACATCAAACTTGAATGAAATTGATAAAGATACACATATCACATGTTTATGAACGGCATTGGGAGCGTCGTCCCTCTCCAGCCCTAAGGTAACTACATTGTTTAACAAGTATAATGACCATGTGTCAGTCTACATCTTTTCATTCATAAGGTTCCCTTTTGAGAACCAAGCTATCAAGAAAGATGTAGGACTTCTTTTTGAATTGGGGGAGAAGCCATCACATGAGAATAAAGAGAGCAACGGTGGAGCAAACAAGAGAGATACATAAAAATGCCTCCACTTTCTTTCTTTATAAAAGCATAAACATACAACAACTTTGCCTTGATACCCACAACTGACATTGCAAGAGATATGGACCCTAAATAAATTATAAATTATCTTTTATACCCAAAAGTGCGCATAAAAAGGAAGATACAAGCCATAATAACACACCAAATAAGTATTAAGTTTTTATTAAGGAACTTCATGAAGTCTATGAATCTAAAAGAATTTATAAGACGTGACAAGGAAAATATCAAATCCAAATAATTAGATACCCTCGAATAAAAAAGGACTAAACCATTAGACTTTACATCTTCCAAGGAAATGACTCTTAATTAAATAAGATGTCGAGTAACAAATCGGCTACTAGATATGATAGTAACAATCTAAACTATTCAACTTGATATGATGTCAAAGCACATCTATTTTATCTCTTTCACCTCTATCTACCATCGAACATCGTTAATATTTTTCTCTAACATTGCCTTAAATTCAACAATTCATTCATGTGATTTCAAGTCAACCACCACCACTCTGGCCTTAAGATTGACGATGTGCTCTCTGGTATCCCACTAATGCTCCCTGACCCCTGACGAGCCTTCCTACAACATGGTCAGATGATTCTTTGGACTACCTTGCTCCACAGTATGGATCACATCTACTGTGAGTGAAGTGCTTGCCTCCAATTCCTCGGATCTCTAAGTATATCCTATCATAAAAAGTTCCACTATGAGATTTAGGATGGTGTCCCCATCCAAGACTTGACTGATAGCTCTAACAATTAACTCAAATAAGGGCTAAGCAATGACATCACCTAGTTTTGATCCCTCTACCATTATTTCATAAATTTTCTCTGAAGGCAACAAAAGATTATATTTGATGAGGATTAAAGGCTTAATCAAATAAATAATGTCTCATTATTTTTAGGAATTGAACTAGAGTCACTGAAGTTTAGGATCTTGCCCAATTTGATGTGCCCTCTTAAAAGGATGTCATCAATAATAAGAGAATCCTCAAAGAAAATTGATAAATTAGCCAATTGATTAGTGGATAAGTCTTTTATCCAACCAAATAGAAAGGTTCAAACACATCCAAAATGCATGAAAAGCCCAAAGATAAAAAAAAGATCGGCATACTCACTACCTGAATTAGGTTTAGTGAGATATATTGAGAGAAATTCATTCTTCATTTAAATAATTCAAAAGACAGACCCTCTACCAGGTCATTTAGATCTAAAGAAAAAATTCTCAATGGGAAAATCTCTTGAGGGATCAGCAGCATCCTGTTATCTGGGACAACCTTCTTCATTATGCCTACAACTCAATTTGGCTCCTTCATGATCTTCGTGGACAAATCACAATAAGTATCTTCCTCTGTGGCATTTGACTCCACATAATGTCTACCTTTCTTTCTATTTTTCTTCATCTCTAGATTTAAGCTCTTTAAACCACGTTTGATAGAGCCTGACTTGAAGGCGTTGTCTTTTAATCTTCATCCTTTTCAAAAAATAGAATTGCAAAAAGTCACTATTCTTCTACATGGAGACTTAAGACTCCCACAAAATGTCTTCTTATAGGCCACAATTGTAGCACACCTTTAAAATTTGTTAACTAAAGTTGTTTCTAATATTAACTCGGTATTCTTTAGACGACATAATGGTGTTACATAGACACTTAAGACACATATATTTAGGATCATAACAAATATGATGCAATATTCATTTTATGGCTGAAACGCAATCAGATAAGTCTTAATTTCTACTCTCGTCATCTTAAACCTTTTCTAAAACCACATCTATTTCTACTAAAAAACTAGCTCTAATTGCAAAATGGTTCAAGTCACAAGCCTCCATTTTGACAGGATATAATACCATCCAAGTCTCAATAAGAAGATCCAAAGATTCATAATGAAGTCCTTCTTATGGAAATGCCAAGGCCCTTGAGAATAAAAATTGATCGCACTCACCCAGAACTTAAGAGACTACTCCTTTTTTCCGGGCAAAGGATAGTCCTAGCTCGGGATTGAGTGTAAGATGATCTAAAAATCCTTGCAGGTACAACAAAAGCGCTCCCAAGTATAGATAGATTATGTTATGAATCATATTACATTCATGCCTAAAAATTTTCTTTCCTCAAACTAAGCTGTAAATCATGACAAGAACTGAATATTTTACTAAATAGAAAGTAGTAAATTTTCATTCTCTCATCTTATTGTAGTCCCTAGTTGTAGAGATAAGACATTAGGGGAACTAAATGTATACTCAAATACAGTCATATGTGTTAATACAAATTTTTTAGAGATACATTATAGGAAGCATTATCAGCTCAGAAGGTCCATATGCAAAGATCAACTTTATTTTTTTAGCTGAGCCCACCTACTGAAGTGACTGAATTGAACCCACCTACTGAAGTAGCCTAAACAACCCTAGATAAAATATCACAGAAGGCCATCATTACACAGAAAGACATGTGTCAATTCTTTTTTATGGTGTCGCCCAAACATCCATCATAATCTTTTGACGAAGATAACACGGACAAGTGCAGTACCATATGGGATATAATTTTATATTTATTTTCTCACATGGATAAAAGGATAACAAAGGAGAACTCTACAGACTTGCCTTTCAGGACCATGAAATGGGTTTTATTCTCTCTCTCTCTCTCTCTCTCTCTCTTTCTCTCTCTCTTACTTTTCCACTTTCTCTCTCTCTCATTATGGAGTAAGCAAAGCTCCTTGTTGGTTTTTTCCCTTATTTGTGTGTGTCCACTATGGATCATAAAAGATTTTTATCTAAAGGATTGGATATGTCATTTAATAATGATATACCACCACAAGAGGTTGAAATATTGCCTTGAAAAGGGTATAATCATTTGGATGATGAAAATCATTAAAATTTATGGTTCTACCATAAAAAGATATTTTTATCATGCTTTACAAATATAAGATAGGGTTTATTTTATTATGGGTTTGATAACCTTGCAAGGGGAAGTTCACATAATTAATTACATCTCAAGTGTGTGAACCCTAAGAAAACTCTCAATTAAAGTATCTGCTTGTATAATTCAAAATTAGTATTTTAAAATTTTTAGTGATTAGATTTAAGATTTGAAGGGGTTTGTTCTTGGAATTGAAATGTTGGGATTTACAGTCCAACAATGTTGTCTCATAAAAAGGCCCAAAAAATAGATTCAGAAACTCTAAGGAGCAGGTGTACCATGGGGGTTGAAATTAGAAAAACATTGAAGTAGGATGGATTGGTAGAATTAGCTAAGGTTATAAGGATTTTGGTGAGATAGAATTTGGGTAGAATAAATTATCTTTGAAGAATTAGATTTGATTGGTTTGAATTAAAAAGTTTGATTTGAATGGTTTGATTTGAAAAGTTTAATTTCGGGAAGTAGGAGAATTGATTTAAAAATCTGAGTTGATTGGTTTGAAAAGTTTTATTTCTAAAAAAATGGAAAAATATTGTTAAAAAGTTTTTTTCTAGATAGAAATTGAAAGCTTAATTTTAAGGTAAATATACACGATAAAAAGACTAAATGAGTGGACACATGTAAATCGTGATAAGATATACCCCTTCAAGATCCTTACAATTTTCAATCATTTCAGGTTCATCGTTTGCCTTAAACTATAAACCAACCAAAAATCAATTTTGCACCATTAGCATAGTACGGGCGAATGTAGACCTTAATGACTATTAGATGGTTAGAGGTGCCTTCATCAATAATTGTGGGTTACTTCATCCTATAAAACCTTTATAATCTAGCTAGTATACAGGCTTTGGGATTTATATGTCCTAATCTTAGCACTAACTAGGGGTATTTACTAATCTAAGTTATCCATCGATATGTGCATATGTGAACGTGGGATTCATTTCTATGGCTGGCCTAGGGTTTATAGTTGATCTATTTAGGTTTGAGTTCAATTGTTCAAGTTGGTGAATTTTAGATGGTTTTGGTCAATTTGATATTTTTAATTTTGATTTAAATTGGTTTATTGTTTTGTCAATCAATATTAGAATCAAATGTTCTAGTTTTCTTAGAAATGTTAGTTTTCGAGTATAGGCTTAAGTTTTTCATTTGGTTTACTATTTTATGTTGAAGTTACATGCAATGCCAAAAGGGGGTTTCACATGTATTCTATTTAANTGATATTGTCTCAGTCAACTAATGGTAAGAATCACATGAGATTGTATGAATGAGAATGTAATTCATATGATTAAGTGCAAATAAATAGGAATTAAACTTTGAATGGTGTAGAATTAAAGAACTTTAGAGTGACACGCTAAAGCCCTCAATTTGGTTTATAGTTTTAGGTTTTAATATGAGATATTAGCCCCCAGGTGGATGGAGAAGAGAGAACTCTAAAGTGAGTGCTAGTATCTTCCCTACCAAACCAGACTTCAAGACTATTCAAACTTTAAATTAGTCAATGCTCTTTATAACAGCTCTAGTTAGGGTAAAGAATGTTATTTCTCCTATTTGGCACAACACAATTTGAATGCTTCGACAATAGAATTACTATACTTGTTACTGATTCATAATAAGGAAAAGTATACTTTATTTATATTATTTTTATCTTACAAATATCTAGTTAAGTTTATTTGGTTGTTTACTTTACTTTCAATTATCAAAAATTACAAAAAGAATCAAACTTTCATTCTTTTTATAGCATTTATAGTTTAAGTAAGAATATTTTGTAAAGTAGAATTCGTTATCTAATTTTGTCTGATTTTAGTTGCATATTGTATTTTTTTCCTTGTGGGTTCGATATTCGGGGCTTAAACAAGAACTCTTATATTACTTGATAATGATATGAATACCTTTGTAGTATCTCATATTTAAATATAATAATTATATTCTTATTTTTTTCGAAGTCAAATTTTTGTCTAGCTATTGTTGGTGATCAACTTTTTGGTTGTCGTTGCAAAGAAATAAATATAAGTAAGGAAAAATTAAGATTACAACTATATACATCTTACTGTCATATGCAATTAGAATCACTTTATCATTTTATTTTTATTTTTTTAGGATGACTCAATGAAGATCTCATGTAGCCGTCATCCTAGGATTATTAGAGTTTGTAGTTCGATTAGTCACAAGTGACTGGTAGGTAATTTGTTAGCATTTATTGGTTGCTTCCTCCAAAATACCTTCACAAATCAATGAACATTTTTTTAATTCAAGTTTAAATTTTAAAGCCTTTTATGTTAGATTTTATGTCATTTCATTTAGGATATTTGATACCTTAGCCCACATTGTCTTTAACTAAGGCTAAGTGTGCTTTTGTTATCGTATGAGCAGTCAAACCCTACTTAACCTTCTGTCATCTAAGTCTAGGTTGATTAGTTCAAGTTGGATTGAGCTGATCTAAAATGAGTCTTTAAGTAATCCGAGTTAATCTAAATAAATTTGGTTGTCCCTCAAATTTTCTTCGAAGTTATTTAAATTGACCAAAGTTTATTAGGATTGACCTGAGTTGACGTAGTTTGATTTTGGTCAAATTAGTCATAATTAGCTTAGATTGATTTGAGGAAAGCTAAGTTAAACAAAGTCAGGTTAAAAATAATCCTTAGATAAACTAGGGTTGAGACTTAAATCAAACATGAATTTGAGCCTCAAGTTGGGTTAATCAAAATTTATTCCAATTACCCCCACGAAAAGTTGTCTTTAGGTTAGTGTAAGTTAAGTCAGGTTGTCCCAAAAGGTTGAGTTGTTTAAGTTTAGCCTAAGTTAGCTTAGGCTAACCTAAAGATTTGTTGAACCAAGTTAAGTTAGGTTGGTCCAATGATTTAATTGAGTTAACCCAAGTTAGGTAAGGTTGAATTAGGTTAACCCAAGAGAGGATGGGTTGACCTGATGATACTAAGTTAGGTTAGGTTAGCTCAATGAACTAGTTGAATTGAGATAACCCGAGCTAGGTCGAGTTGACCCAGTGATTCAGTTGAATTGGGTCAACTAGAGTTAGTTCAAGTTGACTTGATGATTTAGTTGAATTGGGTTAACCCAAGTTAGGTCGGCTTGACCTAGTAATTCAAGTTAATTAGGCTAACCCGAGTTAGGTCTGCTTGACCTGGTAATTTAGTTGAATTGGGTTAACCTGAGATAGGTTAGGTTGATCTGAAAGTTCAATAGATTTGAGTCTAAGTTAATATTAGACTCAAGAGAAATTAAGTACAATTTAAGTTGGAATTAGACTAGGTGTAGGTTAGACTAGACGTAGGGAGAGTTCCGGTTGAACTTAAGTCTAAGTTAGGCCAGACTTTGGTTAGGTCTAGGTTAAGTTAGATCTAAGGAGATTCTACTCGAACTAAGTCTAAGTTATGTTTGCCTTAGGTTAGGTCTAGATTAAGTTAAACCTAATGAGATTCAGTTTGAACAAAGTTTAAGTTAGGTTTGAATTAGGTTTGCTCTAGATTGAGCAAGACCTATAAAAAGTTTGAGTTGAAATAAATCTAAGTTTTGTTAGACTTAGGCTAGATCCAGGTTAAATTAAACTTAGAGCGAGTTTGAGTCAAAATTAGGTTTAAATTAAATTAGACTTAAAGATTGAATTTAAGTCCAATTTGTGTTAAACTTAAAGAATTTGGACTAGGTTTAAGTTAGGTTAGACCTAAACATAGGTCTAATGTGAGTTAGACCTATGGGAATGGTTGATGTTTGGGTATAATGTGGAATACACTCAAGAGGGTTGATTGATATTTGGGTCTAACGTGGGTTAGATCCAAGAGGGTTGACTGGGTCAAGCTTTTTCCATCGTGGAGTTGATTTCCCTCGTTTGATAGGGTCAGTTCTTAGATTTTTGAAGTGTCAGTTCCACGAGCGTAACTGTGTTAGCTCTCCAAGAATAATTGCATCATTTTCCCGAGCGTAAAATAAACAAAGAAAGTATCATTATCGATATTGAATTTCAAATTCTTAGTTGATATGTATGTAAGAAATCCCTTCATTATGATGAGTCTTTGACAATGTTCTTTCTAAAATTAGGATAGCTTTAAGTGAAACTTTTCTTTAGATCATTGCCACTCAAAGTTCAAGGGACATTATTTCCTTCGAATATATTCAGTTTGTATGCTCCAAGTCTAGTTCTCTGGTGAACACTTTAGGGGTCCTTCTAGGTTTCATCTAGCTTCCTGATGGCTTTCCCTCTAGAGGCAGGTCGACCTTCTTCAGCATGAGATCCCCTTGGGAAAAGTTCTCTTCACATACATGTTTGATAAAATATTTGCATGTCTTTTTCTTGACCTCTTCCTACCAGAGGGCTAAGTTTCTCCTTAGGCAGTTCTTGGGCCAGCTTGAATCCTTTGTCTAATGTCTCAATCCACTTTCCTAGATCCTCATTGTCAAAAGTTGTGGTGGAGTGTAACCTTAGGCGATAAATTTTTTATTTGGTCGGTAACATGACTTTAATTCCATGGGACAACATAAAGGGGGTTTGTTCGGTGTGCATGGATGGTGTATTTCAGATTGCCCAAAGTACTGAAGGGATTATGTCTGCCCATTTGCCCTCATCTCCATCTACCTTTTTCCTTAACAAATTGAGGATTGTTTTATTTACAGTTTCTAACTGTCCGTTAGTTCGAGGGTGATGTACAAAAGCAAATTTGAGGTTGATCACTTAACTCTTACAAAAATCTTGAACTCCTTTGTCGGTGAATTGGGTCTCATTATTTTTAATGATGACAATAGGTAATCCCTTTTGGCAAACCAAGTCAGACCATTTGAAGTTCCAAACTACCTCCATCATTATGTGTGCCAAAGGTTTTTCTTCTACCCACATGGAGAAATAGTCGACGACCACTGGTAAAAACTTCCACTATCCTCTTGATGGGGGGGGGGGTTTCCTAAGATGTTGAGGCCCCACATTTAGAATGATCAAGAACTGATGATCGGGTGAAGTTTTTGGGTCGCCTGATGGCATAATAGTCTATATTTCTAAAATTTTGTACACCTTCAAGGATATTCTTCAGTGTCTTTGAGCAAGTTCAACCAAAAGTAACCATGTGGTTGAATTCGGTGAGCCAGCATCTTTCCCCCATAATGACTCCCACTTCATCTTCTCCAATGCACATTAGGTAAAAGGATGTGACTGACTTCTTGAAGAGTTTACTTTCAACAAGTAAGTATTGGGTATCCTTATATTTGAATTTCCTGCAATCGATGACTTCTTCACCGATGTCCCCCTAGCTTTGACACTGGATGTATGAGTTCATTATGCTCTTCTTCTCCTCCTGATGAATTTATATTACTAGTAGTTCTTCGGTTAAGTTTTGACCAAGTCATCGAGGTTGCCCTTCTCATAGTTGAAAGCTTTGGTATAGAAGGCTGGAGACCTAATTTACCTCTCTTCGGACATGTTTCATTCTGAAGTTGGCAAACTGGCCAATCTTTATCTTCACCTTCCTAAGGAACATCATCATAGTCTTGTCCTTGGTTTGAAATTCCTCATTGATCTAGTTTGCTATCAGCTGTGAATCGGCCATTAAAATTATGTTGAGGACTCCTATCTCTAAGGCTAGGCGAAGTCCTGTAATAAAAGCTTCACATTAAGCTTAGTTGTAAGTCAATGGAAAATTTACCTCGATTGAGTGATGGACATTTCCCTTTTGGGGTTGCACAAGAAAAATCCAAGTATAACACCTGATGTGTCAAGTGCCTCATCAGTGAACAAGGTCAAAGCCGATCTATTGATCACCATATCCTCATTTTCCCTTCTCACTTTAGAGGATTTTTTAGGGAAATTTGTGACAGTTTGTGCCTTTATCACCGTCTGGGGGATGTAGGAAATGTCAAACTTTGTGGGTTCCATGGCCCATTTGATTAGTTGGTCGAAATGCTCTGGCCTGGTGAGAACAATTTAATGGGTGATTGACCAGAGGAAAATATGTTGAGATTTTTATACCTATTTTATACTATTTTTAATGATATTGCACTTTAAAGAAAGATATTTTTGATGTTTTGTTGCAGGAATGATGAATTAGGGTCAATGGAGCAAAAAGATGCAAAAAGAAGCGAATTTGGAGCAAAAAGGACCAAAATATGGAGATTTGAACAAGGCCACTAACGGCGCCTTCGACGCCGCCAACGGTGAGTTTTTCCCGAGGCTGCAGGACAAAATTCTCCAAAAGTCCGCCGACATCGTCCTTGAGGCCGTTAGTGGCGAGCTCGGCGGTTATGCCTACTCAGGCTTTGGATAAGGCCAAATTTTAAAGGGATGCTTAGGCAACTCTTGGGAAAGCTCATCCACAAGTTTAAAAGAATATTTTGACCAAAAATTATAGAGGTCCTAGATGTTAAAGAGGTCTTGGGAGGGGGAGAGGCTCCAAATTGAAGTGTGAAACAAGTGTAGAGAGTCTAAACTATGCNAATTTTGAAGGGATGCTTAGACAACTCTTGGGAAAGCTCATCCACAACTTTAAAAGAACATTTTGGCCAAAATTTGAGAGTAGAGAGGAGGCGGTGAGAGTCTAAGTTCCACTAGTATGTAAAAATTGTGGGGATTTCTTTGAGAAATTGTAAGAGTGGAGGGAAAGTGAGAGATTTCTTCCTCCTTGCTACTTCGAATATAAATTCCGTGTGCTGTAAAAAAAGGAAGAGATTCAGAGGTACTTCATGGAGCGTTCTTGGGGAGAAATTAGAGATAAGTTATTTAATTATTGTAGTTCGTATGACTTTGATTTTATATATGAATTTAGAGCTTTGTTGTGTTTTCCCCATAAGAACTGAGTTGTNGAAGAGGAATTCTGTGTGCTGTAAAGAAAGGAAAAGATTCAGAGGAACTTCAAGGAGTGTTCTTGGGGAGAATTTAAAGATAAGTTATTTATTTGTTATAGTTTGTATGACTTTGATTTTATATATATGTTGTGTTTTTTCTGAGTAGTTTTCTCTGTCTTTCTCCTTGTCTTGAGATTTGTGAAATGGTGATTTGAATTGATGCTGAGTAGTTTTCTCTGTCTTTCTCCTTGTCTCGAGATTTATGAAATGGTGATTTGAATTGGCGAAGCCATGAAAATATTTAAAAAATTGTGATGATCTTTTAACTTCGATCTTAATTTACTTTCAATCTGGCCAATTGATTTGTTAAAATATGTTGAG
>JXCR01145019.1:9975-20783 GCA_002079205.1 Phalaenopsis hybrid cultivar | reverse complement strand
AAGGAAATTTTGAAATGGTTAGACACTGAAATTATATATCCTATTTCAGATAGTGTGTGGGTAAGTCCAATTCATTTTGTTTCTAAGAAAGGATGAGTGACTGTTGAAACAAAAAAAATACAGAATTAATACCTATCAGACAAGTTACTGGGTGGCGTATTTGCATTGATTATAGAAAATTAAACACTGCCAACAGGAAAGATCACTTCCTNAGAAGTGTATATAAGATTGAGTTTTTGAAAGTCCGGGAGGAGAAATCAAATGAGTTATTGCCGAGCGGAGGTGGGAAAACTTTTGTTACACCACCAATAAAGCTGATGCAAATATTGTGAAGGAGTTTTACGCCGATGTGATTTATTCTGATGATGGAATCATTTAAGTGCGTGGATTTCCTATTGAGTTTACTGTCGCATGCATCAACACTTTTTATGAAGTCCCAGACTCTTATGGCTGCCAATATGAATCTCTTAGTACGATGGAAGTCCCCCTTAATAATGTGATCAACTTTCTCACTGATGGAAAGGAACATGGAAGATAAAGCAGCGAGAACGGGTAAATTTTTCTATTTTCTTGCTGAATGTCACCTCTATGGCGTGACACTATTTTATTTCCTCTACTTTGTTACCGACTTATCACCATAATGAGGTAAGTAGAGATAGAGCTATTCTAAATTTCTGTATTCAGAATAATAGGACTATAAATGTGGGGAGAATCATTCTTAAGAATATATTGACTACGGCGAGGAGTGGGACTAGTAGAGGTCTAG
Organism: Phalaenopsis hybrid cultivar; assembly: GCA_002079205.1. Lineage (NCBI taxonomy): Eukaryota > Viridiplantae > Streptophyta > Magnoliopsida > Asparagales > Orchidaceae > Phalaenopsis > Phalaenopsis hybrid cultivar. The sequence continues at coordinate 20,017 of JXCR01145019.1, read as the reverse complement.
GACATCCTGGACTTATTTATACAATTTGCAAACTTTCTGGAGTGGAGATTGGAGATGAAGAATGGGCATATCCTATGAAACTCATTAGTAAAGCTAATTTAAAGACTTATGAAGCCCATGAGAAATGGAGAGCTGGGAGTAGAAGTCAAGAACCTTCAAGTTATGACCTTCCACCTTCTAGTTCCCCTACCCTCTCTGATTTGATGAATGAGTTGACCTTGCAGCGAAAAAGCATAGAATTGATAAATGAAAGGATTGGAGGTTTAGAACATCAACACGATTATGATAGTGAGTACCTTCAGAGGCATTCAAATTTTGAGGTAGCTTATTATGAAGCTTAGGCCCGACACTACAGAGGTGAGCCTGATGTTACTTTTCCTGAGTGCCCCCAGTATACTCAGTATCATCTCGATCCACCCGCTGATCAAGGTGATGAAGATATAGCTTGGGATTTTGATATTGAATGAATTGATGTACTTATATTTGTACTTTTATTTTTGTAATCTGTTTGTAATAGAAATAGATGTTTGTGTATTTGGTCTTTCATTTTTATTATTTCGTTGTACTTGGATGTTTTTTAATTTTTGTTATAAAGTTAGTGTTATAGTTAAATGTGCATGCGTAGTTTAATAGATGTTGAGTAATATTGTGAATTGTAATGTAATGTGATTTTTTATTTCGCATTTTAGTTTTAATTGTTTAGTATTGTGGTTGTGTAGGAAATGTTGTGCTTGTTTAATGTTTTAATCTTATGCTTATTTCAAAATTTCATTACCCAGAAACTCCTTTGATAATTTATATGTGTAGAAAGCTTCTNAACTAAATTTTGAAGTATTAAGAATCTGGAAATTCATTTGAGAAGAAAAGATTGGAGTTCAATGATGTAAAAACTATGAAATATTTATAAGTTAAAAGAATGCTTTGAGTTTCAAATTTAGGGAAAGAAAAGTCAAGTTCAAAATCATTAAAGGCTATCCAGATATAGTAATCCTCACTTAAAGGAAAAAGAAAGGATTGAAAACAATCCCTGAAAAGAAAAGAAAAATATATAGGATTGAAAACGAATGCTTTGAGTTTCAAATTTAGGGAAAGAAAAGTGAAGTTCAAAATTATTAAAGGATATCTAGATATAGTAATCTTCACTTGAAAAAAAGAAATGTGATGTTCAAAATCATTAAAGGCTATCCAGATATAATAATCTTCACTTGAAAAAAGAAAAGTGAAGTTCAAAATCATTAAAGGTTATCCAGATATAGTAATCCTCACTTGAAAAAAAGAAAAATAAAGGGATTAAAAACAATCCCTGAAAAGAAAAGAAAAATATATAGGATTGAAAGCAATCCAAATGAAAAAAAGAAAAGAAAGAAAAAAATTATGAAAGCGAGGAGAAGCTTGAGGATATGCCTAATAAAAAATTGGCTTCACTGGACCTACCTAAAGGGAAAACCTAAATATATTCCTGAACTTATATTTATGGAATAGATCTTTTACTAGTAGAGTTCTCATAAAGTTCCTATCTTTTGAATATTCTAAGTGACTTAATATTGCAACATATAGTCATTCTTGAAATGAATAGAAAGCTAGAACTCTTAAACTTAATGATTAGATAATCTTGTGGCTACAGAGTTAATTCAATTACTTGATTTTTTTCTGAAAATCTCACTATGATATTTATTTAAATCAAACTTATAGCATTTCTGAATTAAAACTTTACTGCAGTAGATCATAACTTTTATATAATATTAAAATTACTTGAGGATAAGTAATAGTTAAGTTTGGGGGATTTCGACCAGAGGAAAATATGTTGAGATTTTCATACTTATTTTATACTGTTTTTAGTTATATTGCACTTTAAAGAAAGATATTTTTGATGTTTTGTTGCAGGAATGATGAATTAGGGTCAATGGAGCAAAAAGATGCAAAAAAGAGCGAATTTGGAGCAAAAAATGACCAAAATGTGGAGATTTGAACTAGGTCGCCGACGGCGCCCTCGACAACGCTGACGACGAGTTTTTCCCAAGGCTATAGGACAAAATTCTCCAAGAGTCTGCCGGCGGTGAGCTCGGCGGTTATGCCTACTCAAGCTTTGGATAAGACCAAATTTTGAAGGGATGCTTAGGCAACTCTTCATCAAGCTCATCCACAACTTTAAAAGAATATTTTGGCCGAAAATTACATAGGTCCTAGATGTAAGAGAGGTCCTAGAAGGGGAAGAGACTCCAAATTGAAGTATGAAACAAGTGTAGAGAGTCTAAATTGTGAGGAATTCTTCGAGAGATTGTAAGAGTGAAAAGAAAGTGAGGGATTTCTTCCTCCTTGCTACTTCGAAGATGAATTCTGTGTGCTATAAAGAAAGGAAGAGATTCAGAGGAACTTCGAGGAGTGTTCTTGGGGAGAAATTAGAGATAAGTTATTTACTTGTTATAGTAGTATGACTTTGATTTTATATATGAATTTTGAGTTTTGTTGTGTTTTCCCCATGAGATTTGAGTAGTTTTCTCTATCTTTCTTCTTGTCTCGAGATTTGTGAAATGGTGATTTGAATTGATGAAACCATAAAAATGTTTAAGAAATTGTGATGATCTTTTCACTTAAATCTTAATTTACTTTAAATCTGGCCAATTGATTTATTAAAATATGTTGAGTTTTACAACTAAAGTGAAGATTACATCCAAGATTTATGGAGGTCAAAATAAAATATGTTGAGTTTTACAACTAAAGTGAAGATTACATCCAAGATTTAGGGAGGTCAAAGCCATTGGAAGTATGTTGAGTTTTACAACTAAAGTGAAGATTACATCCAAGATTCAGGGAGATCAAAGCCCTTAGAAATTGGGTGCAAATAAATAGGGAAATGGTTGAGTTTTACAACTAAAGTGAAGATTACATCCAAGATTCAAGGAGGTCAAAGCCCTTGGAAATTGGGTGCAAATAAATATAGTTTTACAACTAAGGTGAAGATTACATCCAAGATTTAGGGAGGTCAAAGTCCTTGAAAGTTGGGTGCAAATAAATAGGGAAATAATATTATCGGGCGTAGAATTGGAGATTTTAGAGTGATACACTAAAATCCCCAATTTTAATAGGGAAATAAAATTATCGGGCTTAGAATTGGAGATTTTAGAGTGATAGACTAAAATCCCCAATTCAATCATTATCGGGCGTAGAATTGGAGATTTTAGAGTGACAGACTAAAATCCTCAATTCGGTCCCATTTGGGTGCTGAAGTGTAGATGTTAGCCCTCAGGCGAGGGGAACATGGGAGCTCCGAAGTGAGATCCGGGGTGCTGATGTGTAGATGTTAGCCCTTAGGCGGGAACGTGGGAGCTCCGAAGTGAGAGTCGGTGCTGAAGTGTAGATGTTAGCCCTCAGGTGAGGGGAACGTGGGAGCTTCGAAGTGAGAGCCGATATCCTCTCAGCCTAACTGCAAATTCAGCAAACAAGTGTAGGATTAGTCAATGTTTTTTATGCCTGGACCAAAGGGTAAAGAATATGTATTCTCCTATTTGACACAATAAAATTTGAACTAATTCACTTTATCCATTCACTGTAATTTCTTGAAAAGGAGAATGATGCTTTCTTATTTATTAAATATCACAATTAAACCCTCATTAGTATCATTAGTTATTTAATAGTTATTAAATTACATATTTATTTCAATTACCTATTAGTGACATATAAGCAAATTAAACTTCATTGTTGTGATTAAAGTATTGCATTTCTAAAATCTTAGTTCGCAGCTCTAAACCACCCCCTGTGGGATCGATATCTAGGACTCCATTAGAGCCCTATATTACTTAAGCGATATGTATACTTGTGTTGATAAGTGTGGCTTTACAATTATTGAATATTTATTATGTCCATATTTATCTTATATTTTAAGCATATATAAAGTCACGGTCAGTGATCTGCAATAACTTGTATGTAGTGTACCTAAAAATATGATCAAATCCTTTGTGCTAAAATGACCAAAGTGAATGTTAGTTTCTCCATTATTGGATATAGGAGTTTACAATCTTTGAGAACTTGGCTAGTGTAGTAAACTGGGTGTTGTTTTACGTGTGCTTCTCTAACCAAGATTGAACTAACGACATCAGGGCCGTCCTCGAGTAAAGATAAAGTTTTTCCTTGAATTTTAGGCTCTAGAAGAGAGGAGGAGAGGTGAGGAACTGCTTTAGGTTCCTAAAGGACTCCTTGCATTCTGGTGTCCATTCAAATCGTTTGGCCCTTCTAAGTACTTTAAAGAATTTGACACACCTATTGCCTAACTTGGAGATGAACATGCTTAAATCTAAGATCTGACCTGTTGATTTCTAGATTTTTTTAGTGTTTTTAGAGGAGGACATATCGAAGACTGTTTGGATCTTTGCTTGATTAGCCTTTATGCCTCCACGAGTTAGCAAATATCTTAGGAAATTCTCTGTCATGGAATAAAAGGTGCACTTCAGTGGGTTTAGTTTCATGTTAAACTTTTTAAGTGTTAGAAAGATATCTTTTAGATTCTCAATCTGTTTTTCGTCCAATCGATTTTTAACCAGCACATCATCAACATGCACCTTAATGTTCCTTCCTTTTTTATTAGTAAAAATTACATTCATGAGGCATTTATAAGTTGCTCGGATATTTTTAAGCCTGAAGGGCATAACAAAAAAAAATCCTCACAAGTAATAAAGTGATCTTTCCCATGTGAGCTGGTAGAATCTTGATCTAATTGTACCTAGAGAATGCATCAAGAAAACTTAGGCCTGAATATCCAACTCTTGAATCCACCATTGTATCAGTTCTTGGTAGAGGGTAAGAGTCCTTTGAGCAAGCAGAGTTTGGGTTGGTGAAGTCCATGCACAATCTCCAATTTTTGTTAGCCTTCTACACAATCACCACATTGGAGATCCAAGTTGGGTATTGCACTTTCTAAATATACCCCACCTCTTCTAGCTTTCGTACTTCCTTTAGGATGGATTCCACCAACGTCATGGTCGAGCATTAAATCTTATGCTTCATGGGTCGAGTTGACGGGTCAATGTTCAATTTGTGCAGGCAGCGTGGATCGACATACCTGACATCTCAGCAGACATCCATGCGAATACATCTCAATTTTCTTAAAGAGTTTGGACTAGAAGCTCCCTATGATCTGCATCAAAATTTTCACTTATTATAAAACATCTATCTACTTGTCCTTTCAATGTTGGAACATCACGGGTGGTCTTGTTATTATAGAGGCTACCTCCCCTTGTGTTTTGGATATCTACAGGATCATGCTCTACATTGTTTATGGCTCGCAAGTAGCAGACTCATGTTTCTTCGAGGACACCCCTGACCGTGATAGTTTCTCCTTCTCCAAAAAACTTAACAACAATATGGTAAGCAGATACCATCGCTCTGGCGTCATTGAGTAGTGCTCGGTCTAATATAGTGTTATATGTTAAGGGTGAATCCACTACGAGGAAATCTTCCATGATTCTAAACGACTTCTCATCTTTTCCTCAACTTGTCGAGAGCCTGACCGCCCCTAACCATTCCTCCCTTCCGCCTGAGAATCCATATAGCGGTCCGGCTATTATAGTCATCTGATTGATAGTGAGACTTATTTTATCAATTACTTGCTTGAATGACACATTCACAGAGCTCCTTGTATCTATGAGGACGCATCCTACTTGATAATTGTTGATTATTATTGTTACTATAGAAGCAACATTATATGAATTTCCCTTTGGGAGAAGATCCTCGTCGGTGAAATAAATAAGCAGGTGGCCCTTGAGTTACAAAGAAAGGGTTGTGGTGCAGAGTTCCCCCATTTGTTGTCTCTTCTCACTTATCCTTCTGGGTGGTTTGCTTGATCTAAAGATTGCAGGCACATACCCTGCAATGAGAATGGTGTTAGTGCGGATGGGCTCGTCGATCTTCTTCCCTCGGGAGCTTTGCCCTGCCTTTGGGTCATAGCTCTAAGGGAGAAAAATTCTTTAAATTTTCTCTCCTTCATTAACTCCTACATCACTCTCCGCCTATGAGGACGCGTCCTACTTGATAATTGTTGATTATTGTTGTTACTATAGAAGCAACATTATATGAATTTCCCTTTGGGAGAAGATCCTCGTCGGTGAAATAAATAGGCAGGTGGCCCTTGAGTTACAAAGAAAAGGTTGTGGTGCAGAGTTCCCCCATTTGTTGTCTCTTCTCACTTAGCCTTCTAGGTGGTTTGCTTGATCTAAAGATTGCAGGCACATACCCTGCAATGAGAATGGTGTTAGTGCGGATGGGCTTGTCGATCTTCTTCCCTCGGGAGCTTTGCCCTTCCTTTGGGTCATAGCTCTAAGGGAGAAAAATTCTTTAAATTTTCCCTCCATTAACTCCTAGATCACTCTCCGCAGATGTATACGTTGTTCTATATCGTGTCCGTAATCTCTATGGTCCTTACAATATTTTTTGTTTTCTTAAGGAAAAGCTCCAGTCCTCATCAATGTTGCTTCCCTAAAGAACTCCTTATCCTGTATGACATCCACCATTTCTGTCATGGATGCTCTTAGTGGGGTTTCATGGGGGGTCCAAGGATTATACCGAGGGTGTTTACGATGGTGGGAAGGCTGGTGGTTCTGGGCATTGGTTTGTTACTTGTGATCCTCATGATACTAGGTGGAGTGATTGACGGGATGAGACCCTAACACCGAGGGTGGTTCGATGGTTGTGCACTTTTCCTAGGTTCTCCTCTTCTTTCAATTGGCGATCTCTTCTAGTTTCTTTGATTTACATGCTCAGATGAGTTCTCATAGGTGACGATATACTTGTTGACCATTTCTAACATCTCAGACAAGCTTTATGGCTCTGCATGTTCAAGGTCAAAATGAAACCTCTCCGACCACACTTCTTTTGCCAGTATTGCATGGGCCATGTCGGGCTTCAAGTCCTTAATATAGTGTTTCGCTTCAAAAGCGTGTGATAAATGACCACAGGCTCTCGCTAGATCTCTGCTTCAACTGCCACAGAGATCAGGCGTTTTTCTTAGGCCTCAAACACTGGCAAACTGCAATAGAAAGAGTCTTTTGAACTTCGGAAAATAGGTGAATACCCCCACGAGCAACTCGTCGAACCACCTTAATGCCTTTGATCTCGACGTCATGATGAAAAGCTTACACTTGAGGGCATAAAAAATTTTCAACATGCATATGTGCAATTCAAACGATGCGAGGTGATCATCAGGATCCAACCGTCCTTTGTATGATTTTAAGAAGGGCATCATGAATTTCTTTGAAAGTTCAACTCCTTAGAACTGTAATGAGAAGGTGCTTTCCAGTTGCCTCTATACCTCGGTCCGCACTGGTTAGTTCCTCTCCTCGACAGGCTCAGATCCAACACTGTCTTGATACAACCTTTCATCTTGCATCTATTGTAGGTGGATCACTCTTCCTCCATTTCTTGTTGATGGTTCTCCCTAAGGGGGATTTTGTGCCCTTTGTTGGGTTAGTTATCCTCCTCCAGGGACTGGAATTGCTCCCAAAGTAGCACGTCTATGACTACCTCCGTAAATTGTCCTGACATCTGGTTAGTGATTTGAGCTCTCAAACCTTGCATGCCTTATTGGTGGAATTCTTCCATGAACTCCCTAGTGCATGCTCCTTCATTCAGTGTTCTTCTGATTGGATTCTCCATGTTATTGTTGTCAAGTTCCTTTTCTTGTTGACAGCATGTTTCCACACTCAACGCACCATAAACGATATTGAATCCTAAAATGTCTAGGAAACACACCAAAGATATAAAACGTTCTACTAGTAAATGGTTAGAGATAGAGAGAGATCGCACAATAAGGAAAAATAAAAGAGTCTTGCATTTATTCATGCATGAACCCCCTATTTATAGGAACATGTTACGGTTATTACAAAATTACAAGTCAACCATCTCATTATTAGATTTGAGGGGGGCATTTTAGCAATTACAAGAACATTAGAGTATATGCCTTAACTTCGTTGTGCACAGTGCGGGACTAAGTAACCCGTCAATTGGCTTTTGATAGGAAACTCTTCGCCGCATTCTTTCAATCGTCCGATCTCATTGTATTCTCCATTAGCATCCAACCCTTTAGTTGTCAATCAGACATCCAATCGATCGTTCCTCACACCAGAACCGTCTATTTGCCTTAGGATTCACGCTGATAGATTTTTCATATACATATTTAATTTTTGGTAATTATCTATCGATAAAACCAATAATAAAGACAAGCACAAGTTAAACAATTTAGTTACGATTCCGCCCTGCAATCGCAATAGCAGTCACAGATGTACAAAAAAATTCCTACTAATTGAGCAGGCCGTGGATCAAAACTAGCAATCGCGGAAGCCCTGTCTATTGTAGCCTTGCAGCATTTTTTAAAAGTAGCACGGACAATATGGGCTTTAATAAACTGCAACCGTTTAAACTACAAACGTGTCGAAGATTTTACGTGAAAATGTTGTGTATATTGCTTATAAACAGAAAAAATTACTTCTCTCAACGCAGCATAGCTGTTATTTGCTTCATTCTCCTCTGCCATATGCCAATGAATATTTGGCATGCCATGCTCTCTCTCTCTCTCTCTCTCTCTCTCTCAATGAATATTTGGCATGCCATGTTCTCTCTCTCTCTCTCTCTCTCTCTCTCTCTCTCTCTCTCTCTCTCTCTGTCTGTAAATATGAAAATGTACATGCATATCACACAATTCTGATATATTTACCTATAAACAAATACAATAGAGTTGTGGCATATGTAGGGTCATATTCTTATGTATGTAGGGTCTTTAGGAGAAAATTTTGTTTAGAAAATTCTCATATGAACCTAAGAGTTAATCGATTTTTTTTTTAAATTGGTATAATGTCAAATTCTACAACTCATACAACCACCGAAGCGTACTATTTACAAATCAATCACCCTCTTTCATCCCTTTTCTCAAATTCTCACTCAAAAGTCAAAATTCATCGTAAAACCCCAACCAATATATTTCATTTTGATCAAACTCTCAATAGTTTGATCGTGGTAGACATAACTACATGGTTCGGAAATTGAAAAAAATTACGTGAGTGGTTAATTTGTAAATATTAAACTTTCGGGTGGTTTGTAATTATCCCTAAAATAAAGGAAAAATAACTTCTAAGCCTAATCATTCCATTATGGTGCCACTTGTTCCCGTCGCCTCCCTTGGAGTTTGCCACTTTCAAAATTATTGTTGACCTTCCGGACTCGCCTCCAAAATCATGCCCGACCATGCTGCCAACATCAATACCATGCCAATGCCACCTAATAAGTGTCTAATAATATCCATTAGTAATGTGTTATACACATTATTCTGTGCTTTAAAATCTATGAGGATAAAGTGATAGATTAATAGCTTAGTATTGTACGTACAATTAACACACACATAATAGACATGATAAATTTTGACGGAGGAGATACCAAAAATTTATGTGAAAATTGAGCCACAATATAATTCAAGTTATAAAATTCTAATCTTCTCTCTAACAAAGATGAGATTACATAGTTTTGATTGACTTATAAATATTACACAACAGCAGTCTCTGAATAATTATTAGATAACTACAATTTACATTAGTTAGTTTGGCTACAATAGTTATTAGCAATGGTTTGCAACCATCGTCGATGGTTGCTAAATTCTAGCTCTCTTCAAGAGCGTAAACTTTGCTACTAGATCCTTCCACTTTTTTATATCGAAATGAAGGCTTAATAATAGAGTTTGGGAGAAGTATTATCTGACTGTAAGTATAACATATTTGGAGATAATTTGAACTTTCAGTTAATATTTCAAAGCTTCTAGTCACATTTCATGTGGCTGATGTAAGATAGTTTGGGCTCGGATTAAATATTTTTTATACCTGCCGGCTTCATATTTTTTATCTTTAATTTGGATAAAAATTCAATGAAGTTCAAGCTTGAAATTAAGATCTTTAATTTGCTTGATAGTTTTGTTATCACATATGCATTGAGATTCGTGCTTCATCAATTGAATTTCATAATAACAAATCATATAAGTATAATTAAATTTATTTTTATTATATATATA
>JXCR01145017.1:37532-113339 GCA_002079205.1 Phalaenopsis hybrid cultivar | reverse complement strand
GGGATTCTACGCAAGTATATGTATCATTATCAAGTAATAATGGACATTCTATTTAAGCCCCAAATATCGATCCCACGGGGAAGGTGTAAGTTAGCAATGATAAAATTTTAACAGAAAATTTACAAAAAATCAAACGAAATCACTATCACTAATTTTGAATGTTGAGATATTAATCAAACTAAATTACTTAACATTAGCAAAATGAAAATACAAATTTTAAATAATGACTTTTAATCTACTAACTATGTTTATGTAATGAAGATTTCTTATGTGAAAAAGCATCCTTCCCACTAAAATGAAATTTTGGTGAAATGAGATGAGATAAATGTTTATAATATATATTGTGCCAAATAAGAACAATTTTATTTTCTACCCTGATACAGTGCATAGAAAATCATTGGTTAATCTTAGGTTTAGTCCCTAAATCCGTGACTAGGCTAGAAAGATACCAGCTCCCACTCCAGAGCTCCAACTTCCCTTCACCTAAAGGCTAACTCTCTCTTTAGTTTTTAAACACTAAAACTAAATTGGGGATTCTAGTCTGTCACCCTAAAGATTCTCTAATTTTACACCCAACAAAGAATGTTTCCCTATTTATTTGCACTTAATTTCTTTGAATGAATTTCTCCTTCATGAAATCAAATGTGACCCTCACTCTGTTATAGAACTCATACTCCATTTCCCGGATCATATATTTCACAACATATTTTAACAAATCACTTTGTCAGATTGAAAATTAAATTAAGTTCAGAGTTAAAAAATCATCACAATTTATTTTTTATTTTAATTATGGCACATTCATTTTATCTCTTCATTTCACCATATCTCAGAGTATGGGGAATGATAGAGGGATGTTGGTCTGGAGCTAAGGCATTCACTACACTCACTACACTTATCTGCATTCACAATCACTCGCATTCCTGAACTCAAACTTCTAGTCTAGATCCCTTGACCTTTTGGGATACTCATGTAGATGGTCCCAACTCAAATTTCTAGCCTAGATCCCTTGATCTTTTGGGATACTCATGTAGATGGTCCCCTAAAATCGGTTGACCTTGGGTGTTGGTCTAGAGCTAAGGCACTCACTACACTAATCTACACCCACAATCACTCACAACCCTGAACTCAAATCTAGCCTAGATCCCTGATCTTTTGGGATACTCATGTAGATGGTCCCCTAAACCTACTAGCCATAGGGCTAGCTAAGGCACTCACTACACTTATCTGCACCCACAATCACTCACAACCTGAACTCAAATTTTTAGCTAGATCCCTTGATCTTTTGGGATACTCATGTAGATGGTCCCCTAAACCTACTAGCCCACTAAGGCACTCACTACACTTATCTGTACCCAAATTTCTAATAGATTGGGATACTCATGTAGATGGTCCCCTAAACCTACTAGCCCTAGAGCTAGATCCCTTGATCTTTTGGGATACTCATGTAGATGGTCCCCTAAACCTACTAGCCCTAGGGAGGGCTAGGTCTAATTCACTCACTACACTCATCTACACTCACAATCACTCACTACCCTAAACCTAGAACTTCTAAGCCTAGTTGGGATACTCATGTAGATGGTCCCCTAAACCTACTAGCCCTAGAGCTAGATTGATCTTTTGGGATACTCATGTAGATGGTCCCCTAAACCTACTAGCCCTAGGGTTATGTTTTATGATCTTTTGGGATACTCATGTAGATGGTCCCATAAACCTACTAGCCCTAGGGTTATGGTTTAGCTAAGAACACTATGTAGAGGACCCAAAATGGGGTTTCCATTGGTCTTTGGCTTATTGGTGATGATTGGTACCTCAACTCTTACCAAAATACCCATCTTGGCCTTTTACCCTAAAACAATTGGGTGATGATTGGTACCTCAAAGCTTACCAAAATACCCATCTTGGCCTTTTACCCCTAAAACACCCCCAAATTACCAAAATGCCCCTCCATAGCTCAAAAATTGGCCTTTTACCCCTAAAACACCCCCTAATTACCAAAATACCCCTCTTAAAAATACCCATCTTGGCCTTTTACCCCTAAAACACCCCCAAATTACCAAAATACCCCTCCATAAATCTTGGCCTTTTACCCCTAAAACACCCCCAAATTACCAAAATACCCCTCTTGGGCTCAAAACTTGGCCATCTTGGCCTTTTACCCCTAAAACACCCCCTAATTACCAAAATACCCCTCTTTGACCCAAAAATCCAAAAATTTCAAAAATTCCCAGAAAATCCCAAATATTCCCAATTTCATTTCTCTCAACTACTACATGACCTGATTTGGCCAATTTGACTATCTTTTATCAAAATCCCCAAATTGCCCTTTAAAGACCCAAATTTCCCCAAATCTAACTCAAATGTCCATAAATTTGATCTCAATTGAGCCCAATTCCAATCTTAAACTCAAATTAACTTTTTATATGACCAAAATAAACCAAATCCAAGCTCAATTGACCCATGATTTGAGCCCAATTTTGATTTGGGTCAAAACCCCAATTTTGACCATATGACTTAATCTCACCAAATATGACTTAATCTCACCAAATTGAACACATAGCCTAGTCAATTGGCCTCAATTAATGTTGGAAAATCTTTATGAAATTCCTATACATCAAAATCAACCATCAATTGACATTGGTGAAGCCTCAAATCCATTTGATTTTGGCCTAAATCCAAAATTCCCAAATTTAGCCCCAAATTGGCTAAGTCCCTAAGTTTTGCCCAATTGATTGCCTTAACCTCCAAATTGGCATCCAATTCATGTTGGAAACTATTAATGAGGTCCCTATTGACCATTTAAAATAATCAATTTGGACTTAGCCCAAGGCTAACCCAAGCTAGACCCAAGCCTAGCCCAACATGACCAAATTGATTAAAGTTCAAAATTCCTTCAAATTGACCATTCAATTGGACTCAAAACCACTTCCATACTTCACCAAAGTTGTTCCTTATGATCATATACACCAAATTCAACAATTATTTGGGCCAATTATCCATTCTTCACCAAAGTTGTTCCTTGTGATCATCTACACCAAATGAAACAATAAATTGAGCCAATTGGGGCTAACCTAGCCCAAACCAAAGTTTTGGTCATTTGCACCCACTTGGACCCATACACTAAATATGATCTAACTACCTTAAAGCCACCAAATTAACTCCACCACAACCATTAGTTGGACTTAGTGATCAGTCCAAACACCATGAAATCTCCTAAATCAAGCCATGGACCAAAGCTCCCCCAAATTAAGGGATCTTATTTCCAAAAAAGTAANTTGCATTAAATTGCTATGATGGATTCCTCTGGGTTCCCTGAGCTCCTAGCCACCTCCCCCTGGCCGGCCGACCGGCCAGCCAAGTGGCCGAAAAATCCCAAAACCGAGAGTCACTGCCATGGAACCTCACCCAAATCAAACCCAAAGGCCAACTCATCCAAATCAAACTATGGAGCTCCTCTGCCCTCCACCTAAGCACCACATTACACTTCCTAATTGGCCACGACAGCCACCATAGCCCCATTTTTATAAAAGGCCACCTCCATGGCCGTTAAACAAGGTGATGAAATTTCCTTAGAGAGGCCTCTCCAAACTTCACATAGAGCTTCCCTAAGATTCCCTCAGTGCATTCCAACCATTTTCCCTCACCCATTCCCATTCCCGGAGCTCAATTTTGAGCTTGAAACCCTGTCGGAAACCAGGACAGAACCCAATACACCTTCACACTCCACCAAATCTTAAATTTCTTGTGCCCACACCTTCATAAGAGTGAAAGAAGCTAAAGTCCCCCATCAAATTANTTAAATTGTTGTGATGGATTCCTCTGGGTTCCCTGAGCTCCTAGCCACCTCCCCTTGGCCGGCCGGCCGGCCAGCCTAGTGGACGGAAAAGCCCAAAAATAAGAGCCACTCCCATGGCACCTCACCCAAATCAAACCCAGAGGCTAGCTCATCCAAATCAAACTATGGAACTCCTCTGCCCTCCACCTAAGCACCACAATGCACCCAAACTTATGCCCTGAGAGCCACCCCATGAACTGCCCTCCACCTAAGCACCACAATGCACCCAAACTTGTGCCCTGAGAGCCACCCCATGGCCAGTTTTATAAAAACCACCTAAGCACCACAATGCACCCAAACTTATGCCTTGAGAGCCACCCCATGGCCATTTTTATTTAAAATCACCCCTAAGCACCACAATGCACCCAAACATTTGCCCTGAGAGCCACCCCATGACCATTTTTATAAGAACTCACCTCCACGGCCATGGGAGGTAATGCACCCAAACTTGTGCCCTGAGAGCCACCCCATGTCCATTTTTATAAAAACTCACCTCCCACGACCATGAGAGGTTGAGAGCCCCCCCATGGCCATTTTTATAAAAACTCACCTCCCACGGCCATGGGAGGTGTGCTAAAATTTTCTCTGAGAGGCCTCTCCAAACTTCTCACAGAGCTTCCCTAAGATCCCCTCAATGCATCCCAACCATTTTCCCTCACCCATTCCCATTGCCGGAGCTCAATTTTGAGCTCAAAACCCTGCCGAAAACCAGACATAACCCAATACACCTCCACAGTCCACCAAACTCAAATTAACTTAACCCACACCTTCACAACAGTGAAAGAAACTAAATCCCCATCAAATCCCCCTTCCACAGAGTCTCTACCATAGCTCTAGACCAACACCTGAAATCGAGCTTCGTCGAATTCATACCTAGGCTTTACACCAAGACCAGGGACTCAATCCCTAGCCTTCTTGGACCCCAACGAACGTGCCGAGTGCCTCTGATCGAAGCCTCCCTTCTCAAAGCAAAGGTATAAAACTCCTCCTCCTCCCGAGCTTATTTTGATTCTCCATTTACTTAAGCTTGATTTCATGGAACCTTAACCGTATGGATGTGTTCATCTAACTTAGACGAGTCTATAGGATCAAACACGAAGTGATTTGGTTAAGTTTAGGCCAAGATCTTAAGGTTTTAGTTTGGACGGGCACGAGATCATTCTATCAGGGACGATGACGCGGAGCCGTTCGATCAAGTGTGTATCAAATGGATGGGGAGATCGCGCCGGACAACACTTCAGGAAACTGCGGGCCGAGTCAGCAGCTACGTGGACGGCGGCGTCCCACCAGAGCCACACATGCCTTTGGATTGCCTAGGATCTACTCAGCGGTTTAAATAGATAAATAGGGCTTTTCTTATTTATTTAAATACCCTTAACTTAGAAAATTTTAAATAGATAAATAGGGCTTTTCTTATTTATTTAAATACCCTTAACTTAGAAAATTCATAATTAAATAGATAAATAGGGCTTTTTCTTATTTATTTAAATACCCTTAACTTAGAAAATTCATAAATTAGATAAATAGGGCTTTTCTTATTTATTTAAATACCCTTAACTTAGAAAATTCATAACTTTGCGTAGAAAAATCACCGGCGGCAACCAACAAGAGCGCGCCACACATGTCTTCGGAGCTGCCTAGGATCTAGTCAGCAACGCGCTGTTTAAATAGATAATAGGGCTTTTTCCGCATGCCTTCGGAGCTGCCTAGGATCTAGTCAACACACGCTGTTTAAATAGATAAATAGGGCTTTTTAAATTATTTAAATGCTTGCACGCGCTGTTTAAATAGATAAATAGGGCTTTTTCCTATTTATTTAAATACCCTTAACTTTATGCCTTCGGAGCCGTCGTAGGTTGAGGTGGCACGCGTAGTTTAAATAGATAAATATGGCTTCTTCTATTTATTTAAATACCCCCAAACTTATAAAATCCATAACTTTGTGTAGAAAAATCACAAAAATAAAATAAAAATACCCTCTTGCTCAGTGAACAGGGAGAATAATGTGGAATAATTTTCAAGTCAATTTGACGCATAAAATATTTTTAATTAATCAAACACTATTTGAAATCATTTGATTCTCCATGCATATTGACACATCACCTTGGCTTGAAATTTTGACATGTTGTAGCCTCTGTAAGGGGGAATATTCTCCGATTTTTCTAAAGTCAGAGAAGGTTTCTATATAGAGATCCATATTTTTTAATTTCTTCACATCATTTCCTTAAAATAATCATGGAAATTAGCATATTGGTTATTAAATCCCAAAAAAAATTTTATCATTTCCTTAAAATAATCATGGAAATTAGCATATTGGTTATTAAATCCCAAGAAAATTTTAGAAGGTCTACCATGACCAGAGAAACCTTTGATCATGGGAATCCCAAGAAAATTTTGGAAGGTCTACCATGACTAGAGAAACCTTTGAAAATAATTTCATGAGTCAAGTCATTTAAAACACCCTTAAATTTTCAAATACTAAATCGCTAAGATAATTAATTTTGGAAAGTATAAACATTTAAATGACTTGATTTTTGATCTCCTCTATGACTTATGATCCAGAGAACTCATCATAAAAGTTTCAAAATATTTTGAGTTCATTTGAAAACTTAAATTGATTTTCTAAGATAAATACCACTCGTAACACTTAAATGATTTTTTAAAAATCAAAATATAACTCAAAAAATTATGAAACTTAGTTTTTTGAGTTCTCTGTGATCACGGGTATTTTCTAAAAATAAATTGATATTTAAAATAAAAATGTGATTTTAGCCTATTCTAAATATTTAAATAATTAAAAATTCATAAAAATCATAAAAATAATAAAACTCATGAAATGTTCTAAATTGCATCCTAATCACCCAGCAACAATTAGAATATTTTTANTGATTTTTAGCCTATTCTAAATATTTAAATAATTAAAAATTCATAAAAATTATAAAAATAATAAAACTCATGTAAATGTTCTAAATTGCTTCCTAATCACCCAAGAACAATTAGAATATTTTTCCTGATTTTCTAAATAAAAATATTGAATTTTAAAGATTAAAAATTATTTTCAATGGGCTAAAAATGAGTTTTCACTAAAATAATTTCAATAAATCAAAGAAAAATAAAAAAAATATAAAATTTACTTNCTAAAAATGAGTTTTCACTAAAATAATTCCAATAAATCAAAGAAAAATCAAAAAATTATAAAATTTGCTCCTGTAAGTTCTCTGACCTTAGAGAGATTTTTCAAAAATATAAAACTTAATTTTCACCACCTAAAATATTTTATTTTTATTAAATAAACAAGAACTTAAAATAATTCTAATAAATCACAGAGAATTCAAAAAATTATGAACTTTGATGCAAAGGCTTCTCTAATCTAGATCTACCTCCAGTAAAAATTTCAAGGGATTATAATTTTCCTTGGTCAAGTTAGGAATTTTCTTTGAAAAATCCTAGTGTTTGCATTAAAATAATTATATAAATTAAATTAAATGTTGAAAAATCACATTTTCTCCTCTGATGTCTCAATTGACCCATTCATAAGGTAGTCATTTGAATTGAATTTAACAAATTATGAAGTATTAGAGCCTTAGGGGTAAGTGTGTAATTTTGGAAATCTTGCCTTAATTAACACTTAGGCCTAATTCAAAGAGGGGAATGGGTAACCACTGATCTTAATCAACTTATTTGATGTTTGAAACATAAAGGGGTTTAATTGTTAGAAACCAACCTCATTTTCTCAATTACGATTAATAAATTTCTAAATTATTAAAATTTGGAAGTTTATTAAAATTAAATGATCCTGGACTGAGGGGTATGACTTTTCAAGTCAATAATTAATCAATTTAATACCCCTATGTTGACTTTCAAATAAAATTCAAATCATGACTCATGACACTTAAAACTTAACCCTCTAATTAAGACACTCACCTAGGTCTTAAGGGCTTAGTGGTGACTTAGGCTAAATTAAAAATTAATTAAACTGTCAAATAAAATCCAAATCATGAATCATGACCACTTAAAGTTTAACCCTTTTCAAAACTAAAAAGACACTCACCTAGGTCTTAAGCGCTTAGTGGTGACTTAGGCTAAATCAAAATTGACTAAAAGAGGATTAGAGAAATAAACATAATTATATCAAACCGCCTTGAAATACCACTAAGCCCAATTAGGATTAAAATTTGGCTAAGTGTTGTACATAAACTTGCCAAACACCACTAAGCCCAATTAGGGTTAAAATTTGGCTAAGAGTTCCAACAACACTAACTTGCCTTACATCCTTGAAACACCACTAAGCCCAATTAGGATTAAAATTTGGCTAAGTGTTCAACTTACATTAACTTGCTTCTTCAAGGGTCTTCACCCACATAATTTTCAAATTAAATGATAAATGATAATTACCCTATTCTTAGGGATAATTGAGACATCGATGTTCACTGAGTAATAAGGGTATTCGCAGGATGAACCATTAAGCAACATAATGAGTTTAAACGGACTCGAGGCTTTTCACAAGTTGGTGAGAGAGAGGCATGGACATGCTTGCCCTCTTAACTTGTTGGATACCTCAGAGGCCTATTGAACTTAATATGCTTCGCTCAATGAATTCATCATTAATTAAACTTTTAAGGACTCACCAAGATATGACATAGGGTTAGGAAAATTACCAAAATTTTACCTTTCTTGCTCTTCATAAACTGCCTTAACATGCACTTTAAGTTTCAGGTGGTGGAACAAGAAGACCCGCCA
This sequence comes from Phalaenopsis hybrid cultivar, assembly GCA_002079205.1. Lineage (NCBI taxonomy): Eukaryota > Viridiplantae > Streptophyta > Magnoliopsida > Asparagales > Orchidaceae > Phalaenopsis > Phalaenopsis hybrid cultivar. The sequence goes on along the minus strand of JXCR01145017.1, from coordinate 104,767 downwards.
GGTACGCTTTTACAGTTATAGTACTGTCTTTCTTATACCTTTTCCTTACATGTTTCATGCTTGCATAAACTTGCATGTTAACCATAACCATAACTCAAAACCAAAACTAAATCAACCAAGATAAAATTCACCGCCACAACATGCAAAATATAAAACAACTCAAAATTTAACCACAAAAATCACACAAAACCAAAACTTCAACTAAATTAAGATGTATCTATCGGATGATCGGGAATTCCTCAGAGGAGGTAACCTATGGTTTCTAACGAGGCTTCCCACTGTTTAAATANAATTTAATCACAAACATCATATAAAACCACAACTTTAACTTAATTAAGATGTCTCTATCGAATGATTGGGAAGCCCTCAGAGGAGGTAACCTACGGTTGCTAACGAGGCTTCCCACAGTTTAAATTAAATTATGGAATTCATTAAGTTGAAGTTTAGTAAGTTCGTTTGAACTAAGTGAATCCAATAGAAAATAGTGATCCCGGAATGAGATTAGTAAGTTCATTTGGACTAAGTGAATCCAATAGAAAATAGTGGTGCCGGAACGAGGGACCTGTAAGTTCATTTGAACTAAGTGAATCCAATAGAAAATAGTGATGCCGGAACGAGGGAACCGCAAACCATTTGGACTAAGTGAATCCAATAGAAAATAGTGATGCCGGAACGAGGGAACCGTAGGACCCATCATTTGGACTAAGTGAATCCAATAGAAAATAGTGATGCCGGAAAGAGGGAACCGTAGGATCCTAATTTTGGACTAAGTGAATCCAATAGAAAAAAGTGGTGCCGGAATGAGAGAACCGTAGGATCCTAACTCGACACTAAGTGAATCCAATAGAAAGTAGCGGTGTCGGAACGAGGGAACCGTAGGATCCTAACCGGTGTTCACCCATAACTTTAATATGCCCTCTATAAAATTTAAAGAACTTCAACCATAAGGCCACCTGATTTGATATTATAACAATAGTGATGCTGGAACGAGGGAACTGTAGGATCCTAACCGGTGTCGCTCTAATCAACTTTAATACGTAGTGGTGTCGGAACGAGAGAATCGTAGGATCCTAATCGGTGTCCCTCTAATCAACTTTAATATACCCCTCCATGAGGGAACCGTAGGATCCTAACCGGTGTCGCTCCAATCAACTTTAATATGCCCTCTGTAAAAATTAAAGAACTTCAACCATAGGGCCACCTGATTTGATATTATAACTTGACACAATAGATAACTCAAACTTGTCGCGGCAAGGAGCTAGCATGGTGGGCATCACGACCATCTTCAACAGCAAAACTTATCTTCACCAGCTAAACCAATCCTCCTTCCTTAGACTTAAACAATAAAGCCATAGGACTTCGAGGTTGCTTGCTTATGCAATGTAAATCCTCACCTTATCTTTAGGCCTTTGCATAGCCCTGCTATACAATATAAGCCCTAACTTGTCTTAGGATTCCGAGGTTGTCGTTCGTTACGACCTAAATCCTCAGATCTTCCAGGCTATTTGTGTGATCATTTCACACGAATGTATCCCCTAACTAATAAAATTGGTAGGATGAAACACCTAAGTACTTCTCCTCAAAACTGAAGCCAAACTTTAGGATAGCTTGGGAAGTCACCGAGGTTTTCCTCTGGAACCATGACATCCCCTAGTAAGCATTAGGATAGCTTGGGAAGTCATCGAGGTTCTCCTCTGGATCCATGACATCCCCTAGTTCCTCCTCCTTTGGACTCTACAACAAAATGTTCCAAATTTGAACCAATCCCCTTTCACACCTCTTTGTCCGATCTCATTGAAAAGTCTCCTTTGGATTCTACAATAAAATGTTCCAAATTTGAACCAATCCCCTTGCACACCTCCATGTCCGATTTCTTTGGATTCTACAACGTAATGTTCCAAATTTGAACCAATCACCTTTCACACCTCTATGTCTGATTTCGCTTTGGATTCTACAATAAAATGTTCCAAATTTGAACCAATCCCCTTTCACACCTCTACGTTCCGATTTCGTTGAAGAGTCCTACCCTTTGAAATTCCTTGAAGATAATATTTCTTGATTTTTATTGAGAGTTATTTCGTTGAAGAGTCCTACCCTTTGAAATTCCTTGAAGATAATATTTCTTGATTTTTATCGGGTCTCATTGAAAAGTCCTACCCTTTGAAACTCCTTGAAGATAATATTTCCTGATTTTTATCGAAACATTGAAAAGTCCTACCCTTTGAAACTCCTTGAAGATAATATTTCTCCTGATTTTTATCGAGGTTGGAGTCCTACCCTTTGAAATTCCTTGAAGATAATATTTCCTGATTTTTATCGAGAGTCTTCTAAGTATTTCTTAATTTTTATCGAGAGTCTTCTTAGGTGTTCCAAATTTGAACCAATCCCCTTTCACACCTCTACGTCCGATTTCGTTGAAGAGTCCTATATAAAATGTTCCAAATTTGAACCAATCCCCTTTCACACCTCTACGTTCGATTTTGTTGAAGAGTCCTACTCTTTGAAACTCCTTGAAGATAATATTTCCTGATTTTTATCGAGAGTCTTCTTAGGTGACTTTAGATTGAACCAATCCCCTTTCACACCTCTACGTCCGATCTCATTGAAAAGTCCTACCCTTTGAAATTTTTATTCTACAATAAAAATGTTCCAAATTTGAACTAGTCCCCTTTCACACATCTACGTCCGATTTCGTTGAAGAGTCCTACCCTTTGAAATTCTCTTTCACACCTCTACATCTGATCTCATTGAAAAGTCCTCCCCTTTGAAACTCCTTGAAGATAATATTCACACCTCTACGTCTGATTTCGTTAAAGAGTCCTACCCTTTGAAATTCCTTGAAGATAATCTTTCTGATTTTTATCGAGAGTCTTCTTAAGTGACTTTAAAATGTTCCAAATTTGAACCAATCCCCTTTCACACCTCTACGTCCGATTTCGTTAAAGAAGCTACCCTTTGAAATTCTTTGAAGATAATATTTCTTGATTTTTATCGAGAGTCTTCTTAGGTGACTACCCTTTGAAACTCCTTGAAGATAATATTTCCTGATTTTTATCGAGAGTCTTCTTAGGTGAATATAAAATGTTCCAAATTTGAACCAATCCCCTTTCACACCTCTACGTTCGATTTTGTTGAAGAGTCCTACTCTTTGAAACTCCTTGAAGATAATATTTCCTGATTTTTATCGAGAGTCTTCTTAGGTGACTTTAGTGAAATTCCTTGAAGATAATATTTCTTGATTTTTATCGAGAGTTTTCTTAGGTGGCTTTGGTGATTTAAGATGTAATTAACTATAGGGGCTTGCTCTTATAGGAAGCTNTTAGGATTCTGAGGTTGTCGTTTGTCACGACCTAAATCCTCACATCTTCTAGGCTATTTGTGTGATCATTTCGCGAATGTAAGCCCTAACTAATAAAATTGGTAGGATGAAACACTTAAATATTTCTCCTCAAAATTGAAGCCAAACATTAGGATAGATTGGGAAGTCACTGAGGTTCTCCTCTGGATCCATGACATCTCCTAGTTCTTCTTCCTTTGGATTCTATAATAAAAATGTTCCAAATTTGAACCAATCCCCTTTCACACCTCTACGTCAAATTTTGTTGAAGAGTCCTACCCTTTGAAATTCCTTGAAGATAATTTTTTTATGATTTTTATCGAGAGTTTTCTTAGGTGGTTTTGGTCATTTAAGATGTAATTAACTATAGGGGCTTGCCCTTATAGGAAGCATGTTCGAACACAGCTTAATATAAACCCTATTTAATCATATATATTAAATAGGGGAATTTGTCGGCAAATACAAAGGTTTCGCAGGCCAAACGGACGTCATACTTTTCTTAGTTTATTTGATCGAGCCTCATCCTCAAGTCTTATGTTTATCCTCCGGGATAGATACAGGATTTGAGGTACAGTGCTCTGTCGTTTTAAACTATGAAAAATATGGGGTCAGTTTGACTTCATACTTCAGCGTCCTTCCGAAGCGGGCAACGGGATTTTGATTCTGGTGGCCGACAGCTTCTTACGGGCAACCCCACAAACCAACCTGAAATAACGCTGACAAGGGAACTACTCAAACTTCATAAGAAAGATATAATAAAACACAAATTCCATATATAAAAGAAAGTTCATACACCACTAAATAAACAAACAAACTTATCTGAAACTCTTTCTCAGAGCAAATCCTTTGCAGTCTTTCTTTATAGATGCAGGAAGAAGAACTCTCTCACTTTTCTCTTTCTCCAACACTCTTACAGAAAGTTTCACACTAAAACTCACCACAAAAACTCTAAACTATGAAAGCAAAATCACTAATTGACTCCAATATGGTGGTGGAATGAAGATGGATTATGAAAATGTGGCATGGTGGAACGTTGTGGAGCGAAAAATGAATGTAGAGGAGCTCATTTTCTGATGAAATTCGACCCCAAATAAAGCCTAAGGTTGATTCTCCAAGAGGTGCCTCTAAAAACTCTTAAAAAATTTTCCAAATACATCGAACCTTCTAGAAACGGGGTTTGAACCGCCTTTGGCGCCGTCGGCCTTAGTCTGGCGCTATCGGCACTGAGTAAAATCCTCCTACTTTCAGTTGTTCTGCACCGTCGGCGCTGACCTTGGCACTGCCGACACTGAGTATTTCCTCAAAGACGTCATTTTGACTCCAAATTTTATCCTTTTTTCTTTAAGCCCTAAAAATCAACAACCTGCAAGAAAACATCAAAATACCTTCTAGTAAAGTGCAATATCACCAAAAATAAGTATAAAATATGGGTCTAAAAATGCATATATTTTTATTGTATCAAGAAACACCAACTGAAGATCCTAATTTACTCCTTGCTAGTTTTCTAGAATTATGTACTACCTTTAAATATGATAGAGTGTTGAATGATGCTGTCACACTTGGACTTTTCCTTTTTCACCAAGGGATAAAGATAAGATGTGGTTAAACTCGTTGGCACCTGGATCTATCAGAACTTGGGGAGACTTATCATAAAAATTTTTATCTAAATATTTCTCACCTTCAAAAACGGCTAAGCTTAGAAACGATATTACATCTTTTTATCAGTTTGAAGGGGAATGAATTTATGAAGTCTGGGAAAGATTTAATGATCTCCTTAGGAAGTGTCCACACCATGCGTTGCCAAATTGGTTAATAATTCAAAATTTTTATAATGGATTTGTTGGATCTCTTAGATCGATAATTGATACTACTGTTGATGGATCATTAATGTCAAAAGCATTCAATGAAGTGTTGACCTCACTTTTGGTTGAGGTTTAGTTTTTCTGCTTTACTAGCCTAAGGTCTAGCCATAGGAATTTCTTATTGACTATTCTTAAAAAACTAGAAAAGGAACCCTCACCATTAGAAATTCCAAACTCTTCTCTACTCAAATTAAAATTCCACATATTGGTCTTAACCTCCAACACTTAGTAGATGGGGTCATTATAGGGGAACTCAAGATGAGTCACCCTTAGGACTGTTAGACCTTAGGGTTGACCCTGGGTGTTGGTCTAGGGCTTAAGGTATATACTTGCACTCACAATCACTCACAACCCTAAACTTAAACTTCTAGGCTTTGGTCCCTTGATACTTTTGGTAGACTCTTGTAGGTGGTCTCCTAAACCCACTAGCCCTATGCTAGGTTTTAGCTAAGACCACTACATAGAGGACCCAAAATGGGGTTTCCATTGGTCCATGGCTTATTCATGGTGGTTGGCACTCCAAATCTACCAAGATACACAACCTAGCCTTTTGCCCCTAAACTCCACCAAATTACCTAAATACCCTTGGGACTCCAAATTTGGCCAAAATTCCCAAATTTACCCAAAATTCTCTAATTGGTTCAAAAATCATTTCAAACACTCTGAAAACACCCAAACTACACAAAATCACCAAAATTTTGCCAAATTACTAAAATACCCCTCCTTAGCCCAAAATTCCAAAAATTCCAAAAAATCCCAAAAATTCCCAAAACCTCGTAAACATAATTCCAATTTCATTTTCCTCAACTATCACATGACCCAATTTGGCCAATTTGACCATATTTGACCAAACACCCCAAATTGCCTTTTGAAGACCCATTTTCCCCAAATCTACCTCAAATGTCTATCAAATTGGTCTCACTTTCCCCCAATTTCAATTCTAAACTCAAATTCACCCTTGATATGACCAATATAGACCAAATCCAATCCAAATTTATCCATCATTTGAGCCCAATTTTGATTTAGATTAAAGCCCCAATTTTGGCCACATGACCTAATCTCATCAAATTGAAAGCATTAACCCCAAAATTTGCACCCAATTTATGTTGAAAACTCTTCATGAGATTCCTATTGACCATTTAAAATAATAAATTTGGACTTTACCCAAGGCTAGCCCAACCTAGACCCAAACCTAGCCCAATATGCCTAAATTGATCAAATTTCAAAATTCCTCCAAATTGACCGTTCAATTGAACTAAAAACCACTTTCATCCTTCCCCAAAGTTGTTCCTTATGATCATATATACCAAATTCAACATTTATTTTATCCAATTAACCTAGATAGCCTAGCCCAAACCAAAATTTTGGTCATTTTTACTCACTTGAACCCATGCACTAAATGTGGCCTAACCACCCTAAAGCCATCAAATTAACCCCACCACAGCCATTAGTTGGACCCTAAGACTAAGCCAAAAACCATCTAACCCAAGCTAGATGAGCCATGGAACAAGGGTCCCTCAAATTAAGGGATTTGATTTCCATTTTTGCTTAGGCTTAAGATATCTTTGTCAAAACAATACCTCATTGCAATAAATTGTCGTGACATATTCCCATGGGTTTCCTGAGCTCCTAGCCACCTTCCCCTGCCATGGTCGGCCGGCCTAGTCATCGGAGAAGCCAAAATCGAGGGAAACCTCCTCTTGAACTTCACCCAAATCAAACCCAGAGGCCGCCTCACTCAAATCAAATGATAGATCTCCTCTGCCCTCCACCTAAGCATCACAATAACACGGCCATGGGAGGTGTGCTGAAATTTCCTCTGAGAGACTTCCCCAAATTGATCTCAAAGCCTCTTTGAGACCTCTTCAGTGCAATCCAACCACCATGTTGCCCTGAATCCTCTTGTTGGAGCCCAATTTTGAGCTCGAATCTCTGCCTAAAACTAGGACAGAGCTATCCAAACTTATACACTCCAAAAAAATCAAATTAAACTCACCCACACCTTCACCACAGTGAGAGAAGGAAAAACCCCATCAAATCCCCCTTCCACAGAGACTCTAGCATAGCTCTAGACTAACACCTGAAATCTGGCTTGATCGAATTCCTACCTAAGCTTTGCACCACAACCAGAGGCTTAATCCCTAGCCTCCTTGGACCCCAGCAAACGTGTCGAGCACCTCTGATAGAAGCTTCACTTCTCAGAGCCAAGGTATTGATCTCCTCTTCCTCTTGAGCCTATTTTGATTCTCCATTTTATTAGGCTTGATTTAATTGTATGATTATCATGTGGATATGTTCGTCTCACTTAGAAAAGTCCATAGAATCAAACCCAAAGTGATTTGGTTGATTCTAGGTCGATATCTTAGGGTTTTAGTGTGGAAGATCACGGGATCACTCTATCGGGGACTATGACGGGGAGCTGTCCGATCGCGCGTGCAACGGATGGATGGAGGAGATCGAGTCAGACAGTGCTTCCTTACATGAACCATGGGCCGAGTTAGTGGCTACATGAATGGCGGTGTCCAACCAGAGCGCACCACGCGTGCCTTCAGTCAGCGTCACACGTTTAAATAGAAAATAGTGATTTTCTTATTTAAATAAATAGCCCTAGCTTTAAAAATTCATATCTTGGTGTAGAAAAATCATAAAAATAAAATAAAAATACCTTCTTGCTCAGTGGATAGAGGAGAACAATGTAGAAATGAATTGGAGTCCAATTGATGCATAATTTATTTTTAATTAATTAAACACTAATTTTAATGTTTTGATTCTCCATGCATGTAGTAATATCACCATGGCTTAAAATTTTAGCATGTTGTTGTCTGTCAAGGGAAACATTCCCTAATTTTTCTAAAGTCAGAGAAAATCTCTAAACAGAGATGCATATTTTTTAAGTTTATGCACATTATTTGCTTAAATTAATCATAATAATTAGCATTTTGCCTATAAAAATCCAAAAAAAAATTGGAATATTTACTATGACCAAAGAACCCTTAGGAAAATTTCTTATAAGCCAAGTCATTCAAAATACACATAATCTTTACAAACCCTAAATCACTAAGATAATTAATTTTGGAAATTAAAAACATCAAAATGACTTGATTTTTTATCTCCACTATTTTTTAGGATTCAAAAAACTCACCATAAAATTTCAAAGCATTTTAAGTTCATTTGATGGCCTAAATTGATTTTTCAAGTTAAATATATTTTTTTGGCACTTAAATGATATTTAAAAATTAAAATATAACTTAAAAATTTATAAAAAACTTATTTTTTGTCTTCTCTGTGATCAGGGATATTTTCTAAAAGTAAAATGGTATTTAAAATAAAAACTTGATTTTTAGCCTATTTTTAAATATTTAAATAATAAAAAATCCATAAAAATAAAAAAAATAATAATAAAATTGATGGAAATGTTCTAAATTACTTCCTAAGCACTTAGAAATATTTGGGATATTTTTCCTGATTTTCAGAATATAGATATTGAATTTTCAAGCTTAAAATAATTTTTAAAGGCTAAAAATAGTTTTTTTACTAAAATAATTTCAATAATTCAAAGAAAAATAAAAAAAATGTGAAATTTATTTTTTTGTGTCCCTTGACATCATAGAGATTTAATAAAAATATAAAACTTAATTTTTTGCATTTAAAAAATATTTTATAATTAATAAACACTCCTGAACTTAAAATAATTCTTAAAATTCAAATAAAATTCCGAAAATCATCAAATTTGGTCCAAAGGCCTCTCTGGTCTAAGTCTGCCTTTACGTTGGTCAAGTTAGGAATTTTTTTTTTGAAAAATCTTATTTTTGCATTAAAAATAATTATATAGATAAATTAAATTTTGAAAAATCACGCTTTCTCCTCTAATGTCTCAATTGACCCATGAGTGAGATAGGATAAAAATTTCAAAGTCATTTAAATTAAATTTGATGAATTATGAAGTGATAGAGCCTTAGGGACAAGCCTTAAATTAACATTTATGCCTAATTTCAGATAGAGAAATGAGAAATCTTTGATTCTAATTAACATATTTGGATGTTTGAAACACAAGGGGTTAACAGGTAGAAGCCAACCTCACTTGTCCTAATTAAAAAGGGTAAATTTACAATTTCCTTAGATTACATAAATTTGGGAGTCTAGTCGATTAAATTGCTAAAGTTTTAAAAGTAAACTTATAAAACTAAATAAGTTTTTTTGTGATGAAGAGTTCAAATTTAAGAAAGCATCCTTTCCTTTTACAATGNAAAATATATTTATATATATATTATTTTATGCCAAATAGGAGCAATCCTATTCTTTACTCTCTTCCAAGTGCATTAACAACATTGACTAATCTAGAGTTTGATCTCTAATTTTGTGGTTAGGCTGGGAGGATACCGGCTCCCACTATAGAGATCCCACTACTTCTCAGCTGAGGGCTAACAATCTCACATTAGTTTCAAATCAACTAGACCAAATTGAAGATTTTAATCTGCCACCTTAAAATTGCTAAATCTGCATCCAACAAAGTATATTTCCCTATTTATTTGCACTCAACTCCATGGATGACATCCTCTCCCATGAAATCAAATGTGATTCTCATTATGTTGTAGAAATTATAGCCTTTTTGAAACATATGTTTCTCAACACATTTTAATATTTCAATTGGCAGATCAAAAAGTAAATGGAGATTATAGTTCAAATTATCACAAAATTTTGACATTTAAAACCATGTAAAACATAATCAATTCTCCACAAAACCATATCTTAAAGTAGGGAGAAGGATAAAAAAGACTACTCAGACTTCATGAGAAGGATACGACAAAACACAGATTTCATATATAAAAACAAGTTTACAAAATAAAGAAATAAAAGAACACATCTCACAATCCTTCCCAAGCAAATCCCAAGAAGTTCTCTTCAAGCACTTTCCCTCCTTACATGCACTCTCAATTCTCTCTTAAAAGTTTAATGAAAAAAAATCTCTCACCTTCCCTCTCCTATTACATTCCTTGAAGAAAATCTCCAAGCCCTTGACTTTCTCTCTCTCTCTCTCTCTCTTGCCTTCTTCAAAATCTCTTACTTATGCATCCCTTCAGTCCCCCTTTACTCCACACAAATGCCCTACACTTCCCTCTCTTTTGTTAGAGGTTGCCTCCCTCTAAAAATAATTCAAAATTCCCTCCAAAATTCTATCCAAATGTCAACTCTTTTGAATTCAAAAGACATATCTATTGATCCAAGAGACATATTCCATCATAAAAGAACCTTCCAAAGTGTCTAGATACATTGAATCACTCCATGAGATGTTTAGAACAAGTGTCCCTTTCGAAATTTGTGTAAAATTTTTCTCAATCTGCTTTAATCAGCAAAAATTTGCCTCTAGCGCTTCAGGCGCTAACTTGCTTAAGACCTCGTTTTTCTGGGTTTTAGCACTTCAGGCGCTAGCTCTCTATAAAATGGTTCTTCAGGCACCAATTCTTGGCACTTCAAGTGCCAACTCTCTGTAAAATGGCATTTCAGGTGCCAGTTCTGGTGCATCAGGTGCCAGAATCTCAAAATTTGCTGTTTTGGCTCCAAATTTTGTCCTTTTTGCTACTTTTGCTCCAAATGCCTAAAATTTATACACCTGCAACAAAACCATAAAAATACCCTTCTGTAAAGTGCAACATCACCAAAATAAGCATAAAATGGATACTTAAATCAAAACATTATTTTGGTGTATCAAATTCCCCCAAACTTATATGTTACTTGTCCTCAAGTGACACTTTTACTACATAAAAGCGTATGACTCAGGATAGAGATTAACTTATAAATATCTGTACTTTAGTTTTAGAAATAAAATAATAATATTTAAGAGAAACTTTTAATAACTTAGGTTCACACTCTAAGTTTAAGAGTACTTAGTAATCAAATCTAAGATTTCTGAGTCTCTATTTATTTTCAGAAGAATTGTATTTTGTCATATCAAAAATACTTAGAATATTCATATGAAAATAACTTCATGGAAACTTTACTAGTGATGGTGCTAATACTTCAATAAAAGTTTAGAAAATGTAATAAAGCCTTTTCCATAAGTTGATTCAAGTGAAGCTGATTTTTGAATAGGCGTCTCCTCAAACTTCTCCTCACACATTTTTACTTCTCTTTTCTTTTCTCCTTTTTTTTCTTTTTTTTTTCTTTTAGGATCTTTTCAATCCTTTCTTTTCTTTTTTTCTTTTTCAAGTGAGGATTACTATATCTGGATAGCCTTTAATAATTTTGAGCTTCACTATCCTCTTCTTAAAGTTAAAACTCTTTACCCTTTTCACTTTGTAAATTCATATTTGTTTTATGATTTTTTATAAAGTTTCAATCTTTTCTTCTTACATGAAACTCTAAGATTCTCTATACTTCAAAAATATAATTTCATTTACATTAAATAGAAAAACATAGCCTTATCTTTTCATACTAAATATCTTTAACTTTAGAACTGACCTTCATTATTAAAAACTATTACCTAAATTTACCATAATATTCACAAACATAAGTATAGTCATTTAAAGTTAAATCTTAATATCTCAGGTCATGTTAAATTAATTTTAAAAATATAGTTAATTGAGGATAAATAAAATTTAGTTTACTTGTTTTTAAAAGAAATTTTAATTTCCCCCAAACTAAAATTTTTAAGTAATTTAAAAATGTTTAATTCAAAATTTTGTAGGTGAAAGAAAACAATATATGCATGAAAATAAAAACTAATCTGTAAAGGATTTTCTGAGTATGAAACTGAGCACTGGTACACTACATGTTCTAACTTTAATAATGCATATAGACTTTAAAGCATTAAATAAAACATAATATATTTTAAAGGTTTTTTTGAGAATTAAAAACAGAAACAAAAATTGAAAAATAATAAAAATGCTGAAAAAGTATAAATCTACTGTTACTATTACAATTTAGGTCCACAGTACAACATTAAAATGAAAGTTCTTACTACAATAGTTTCAAATAAAACAAGCTACAAACAATCAAAATAGCAAACAAACTACTAACAAACTAGAATCCTAAAAATATCATTCTTCATCACCTTCCTCATCATCATCATCATCTTCTTTATCATCATCATCATCATCATCATGGTCTGGAGTATAAGGAGTGAAGTTGGGGCAAGTTGGAAATTCCACATTATACTCACCCATAAGATATCTAACCATAGCCTCCTCACAAACTATATCATATTGAACTCTCCTCTGCTTATATTCATCATTATAAGAATTTCTTGCTTCAATTCCTCCAATCCTATTCTGCATATTTACAATATCCATTTTTTGAATCATAATCTACTCCATAATATTTTCAAGTGAAGCAGAGCAAGAAGTAGATGCCCCTATAGCTGATGTTGAGGGTCTATCACCACCTCCACTCCTAGACTTAACAAATGAATCAAATCTTTGAACAATATGCTTCCCAATAAGATTTTTTGGCTGCAGCTTTTCCTCATCTCTATGGGACTCTACTCCTGATTGTTCACATAAAGTGAAAATCAGGGCAAGGTAACCCAAACCACTAGCTTTAGCACTACTAGATATACTCCAAGCATGATGAATTATAAGAGCACCAACATCTACTGCCTTCATTTTCTGAATACAGAAGTTTTGCATAACTCTATCCTTCGTTACTTCACTCAGATGATTTGTTGGCAGTAATTTAGCAGAGATGAAGTAGTGTCATACCTTTAACTGAAAAGTCATCATGGAAGCAAAGAAATTAACTTTCTTATTATTCTTAATTTTGCATTCTCCTTTTCCATCAGCCAGAAAGACAATTACTTTATCCTGTGATGAATCAGTCATCACAAATGCAGCATATTCACAATGAAATGTATTTCTCAGTCCACAAAAAGCATTCATCTTTTCTCTTTTAAACTCGACTTGCTTACCTCTCACAAGGATGTGATCATTAGTCGTGAACCGCAAGTTGGCATAAAACTCCTAGATTGTAAGCAAAATAGCTACTGCAGTGAAATAACAAAACCTCTCCCAATTTATGGCAACGATCAACCTATCGATCTCGCCACCTGGGTTAGCAAATGCCTGTTCCTGGATCAACTTCCTTGATTCCATTTAAGTATTGTAATAGTGTTAGGCTTCAAAATTGATGAATCTCCTCACGTTAAAATCTCCCGTAGGCTTTCCTCTTGTTACTCGTGGAGCCATTAGAATTTCTATGAAAATCTAAGTAAGATCCAAATAAATTACAAGATAAAAAATCTAGTTCCACAAGAAATATTATTTGGTAAGAAACTTTTTACCATGGGTTTACTTTATTTTTCTTCATAAAAAAATCCAAATTTCGGATCTCCCATAATGAAGGAAAATTCCATGGTGACAATAAAAAATTTTTAGGTTAAAGTGAAACTCTTACCAAGAGAAGATGAAGTCTAAGATCTTTAGCCTTTGAAATCTTCTGAAATGCTCACAATGTGAATCTCTAGGTCATGATTTAGAGGTAGGAGATGATCCAAACAGTAAAAATGGTGTTTTACTGGGTGATTTTGTGGTTTGTTAGGCAATCTGGGCATTTTCGGGAATTTGGCGCCTCACTCTATTACCTTATATTCAAACTTAACAATTCATTTTTTGTAGTTTAAAATTGTAGTTTAGATTATAATCTAAAGAATTTACTAATAGGCATTTCCAACTTTTCAGTGGGATCGATATTTAGAACTTCATTAAAGCCCTTTATTACTTGAGTGATACGTATACTTACATTATTTTTAGAGGATTTGACAGTTTAAAGATTTTTAAAAGATAAAACTATTTTCATAAAAGCTTATTTTGTTGGGATTAATTTGCATATTTAATATTTTATTTGTCGTGTGTATTTTATAATATTGAAATATATTTATAAAATTTACACACTAAATCCACCCGCATCATATACCCAAATGAATTTCATCTGTTGTAGGATTAGCATAATCTATTAAAGGTCTCTGATGATGTTCTTTTTTATTTCTAAAATTAATTAAATTGCAAACCATTTTCTAAAATTATCTAATTCTTTTTGTTATTTTCGAATTTCTCTAATTGTTCTTTCTAACTCCAAATCGTAAGATACTAAATTTTCAGATCTTAAATTACGCATAAATAAACATAATAAACAATTAAAATAAGCAAACACACTAAAATTTGAAAATATTAAAATTAAACTACAATAAGTTTTTTAGTTCAAATAAAATATTTTAAATTATAAAGTAATTTATCGTTACTCCCAGGCAATCGTGCCAAAAACTTGATGCGCCACAGGTGTGTGTAATTTTTCTACGTCTTTTATGTCAATTTAAATTCTCGGCAACGGCACCAAAAACTTGATGTGTGGTTTGTTGTGTGTTGCTTTTGTAAATATTTATTAACAATACTACAAAACACACACGGACGTACTAATAATAAATATGCAATTCAATCCCAATAAAAATAACTTTAGTAAAAATAATTTTATCTTTTAAAATCTTTAAATTACCAAACCCATAATAATAACGCAAGTATATATATCGCTCAAGTAATAAAGGGCTCTAATGGAGTTGTAAGTATTGATTCCACAGGGAGTTAGAAATTCTTATGGCTATAATGTAAAACACAAAATTCAAACTACAAAACTTAAGTACGAAATTAAATCTAAAGTAACTGAGTGTATGTTAAATAAAATACAGTTAAAAGAACTAAGTTAACTAAACTATTTGCTAAACTTCAAAAACAAACTTATAAAAACTAAACAAAGTTTATGTGATGAAGAGTTCGAATTTGAGAAAGCATTCTTTCCCTTAACAATGAGTATAGATTGTGNATATATATATATATATATATAATTGTATTGTGTCAAATAGGAGCAATCATATTCTTTACCCTCTTTCAAGTGTAATAAAGAATATAAAGAACATTGACTAATTCAGAGTTTGGTCCCAAATCCCGTGAATAAGTTGGGAGGATACCGGCTCTCACTTCAGAGCTCTCACTTCTCCCTTGCCTGAGGGCTAACAATCTCGCATGAGTTTCCAATCAACTGGACCAAATTTGAGATTTTAATCTGTCACCTTAAAATCTCCAATTTTTTCAAAAAAGGTATATTTCCCTATTTATTTTGCACTCAACCCCATGGATTACATTCTTAACCATAAAATTGAATGTGACTCTCATAATGATATAGAAATCATAGCCCTTTCAGATCATATGTTTCTCAACACATTTTAACATTTCAATTGGCCATATCAAAAAGTAAATGAAGAATGTAGTTTGAATATCACAAGTTATTGACATTTAAAACTGTATAAAACAAAATCAATTCTTCACAAAATCATATTGTTGAGTAGGGAGAAGGATAAAGAAGACTGCTTATAATTCATGAGAAGAAACAACAAAACACGAATTTTATATATAAAAAACAAGTTTACAAAATAAAGAAAAAAAAACACAACTTATCTCACACTCCTTCCTAAGCAAATCCATAGAAGTTCTCTTTAGGCACTTTCCCTCTTTATAAGCACTCTCAATTCTCTCTTAGAAATGTAATGAAGAAGAAATCTCTCACTTTCTCTCTCCTCATATAGCCCTTAGAAGAAAATCTCTAAGTCCCTCACTTTATCTCACACTTCATTGTTCTCGCTCACGCCACCACCAAAACTCTCTCCTTACCTCTCTTACAACCCTAGACTCCCTCTCTTTTTTATTAGGGGATGCATTCTCTCAAAAATAATTTAAAATTCTCTCTCAAATTCTCTCAAAAATTCATACCTTTTGAATCCCAAAATACATGTCCATTCATTCAAGAGAAATATCCCTTCACTAAAGAGCCTTCCAAAGTGTCTAGATGCATTGAATCACTCTATGAGGCTTTTAAAACATTTTAAGATTTCAAAATCTACTTAAAATTCATTCTAGGCAGCCTTAATCCATTAAATATCATCTCTAGCGCTTATGACACCTCAGGTGCCATGTTACTAAAGTCTGTGTTGTTTTGGGTTCTGACGCTTCAGGCACCGATTCTGGTTCTTCAGGCACCGCTTCTCTATATAATGGCACCTCTGACGCTAGTTCTATCACTTTAGGCACCAGCTCTCTATAAGTTTGTGTCTCTCGCGCCAGAATCACAAAGTTCTTATTTTGGCTCCAAATTTCCTCTTTTTTGTTACTTTTTCTCCAAATGCCTAAAATTGATATACCTACAACAAAAACATGAAAATAACCTTCTTTAAAGTGCAATATCATTAAAAATAAGCATAAAATCTATACTTAAAATAACACATTATTTTGGTGTATCAACCATTTTTTATGTTGACCGACAAATTCCCCTATATAATATAAAGACTTAGGTATGGTTTATATTACCTGGGTTCTTAAAGATCCCTATAGAGGCAAGCCTCTAAAGTCAATTACATCTTAAATGAACAAAGTCACTTAAGAAAACTCTTGATTTGGATCAGAAAATATTGTCTCCAAGAATTTCAAAGGGTAGGACTTTTCACAGAACGAACTAAGGAGTGTCACATGGGAGAGGCTCAAATTTTGAACATTTATTATGGAATCCAAAGGTAGAAAAAATATGAGTTGTCACAAATCCTGAGAATAACCTTAGTGACTTCCTAAGATATCTTATGGTTTGGCTTCATCTTCGAGAAGAAATTATCAAGTATTTCATCCTGCCAATTTTATTTAGTTAGGGCTTACATTTTTGTGAGACGATCGCATAAATAGCTTAGAAGATAGGAGGATTTATGCTGTAATGAATGACAACCTCAAAATCCTAAAATAAGTTAGGGATTATATTGTACAACATAATCATGCAAAGGCCTAAAGATGAGGTGAGGATTTATGTCGCACTACGAGGACAAACTCGGAGTCCTATGGTTTATGTTTTTTAATTCTAAAGAAATTTGTTGTTGTAAAAGGTTTCCCTCAGGTCTAGCTTCAAACTCCTCGATGAAGTAGCAGTCCTAAGGTTTAAATGGAAAGTTTAGTTGAAAATAAGGGGGGGTTAAAGTTGATTAGAGCGACACCGGTTAGAATCCCACGGTTCCCTCGTTCTGGTACCACTATTTTCTTTTGAATTTAATTAGCTTAAATGAGTTGTTAAACCCATTTAAACTGGAGAGGTCTCGTAGAAACCCTGCGTTACCTCCTCCGAGAGACTCCCGTAAATTCAAAAGGATGTATTATAAGTTGTTTTTTTTTTGTTTTGGTTTTGAAAATTTTGTTTAATTTTGAAAAAGGTTGATTGATTTTGTAAAGTTTATTTTGTTTTACAGGCGAAGTAAGGTTTATGACCAAGCATATATAATATTTTAAAGCAAGAGTAAATTGTAGTAAATAAAATGATAGGAATTAAATAAAACTATAAAAATGTACCTATCATATTCTCGTTGCTCTTGCTAAAAGATTAGAACTTTCAACATGTATATATAATTTTGTAAGGAATTTAAATAAATTGCAAGTGTAGATGAAGGTGTAGTTAGCAATCTCTTAGTCATAACTAGGTGAGTCCCTAAAGGTTTTAATGGATGATTTTTTGGAACAAAGTATAATAAGTCCAATTATCCTTCAAAATATCCAAAGTGTTATAAAAATTTTTAGGGAGCAATCCCTAACAACCTTTAAATCCTTTTGAAAACTTTCAAGTTCATTTGGATCTAGTATATTTTTCAATTGATCACCCCAAATTTTAAATTTAGTTTCAATGAATCAACACACCCTATGCTCAGTGAACCTAATATTTTAATTATCCCAAGAGTGGGTAGTTCAAATATTCACTTGATATTTTATTTAAGAGTTATGTAAGTGATGCCCATAAGGCAAGTTTAGGTCATTAAAGATTCGTACCCACCACTAAAGTTGGGCTCTTGGTGTTTGAAGGTGTTAATTATCAGTTGTATTGTCTTTTCTAAACCACATTAAACAAGTTTAAATATCAAGTCTAGCTCACTACTTTACCCTTAACAATTTTCATGGGTAAATTTGCAATTATCAAAGTATTAATTTGAGAGGAAGATATCTTTATCACCAATTAGGGGCTTCAAGTAAGTGAGTGAATTAACATCTTCCTAAATTAAGTCCACTTTAGAATCACCTAATTTTAATTGACTTCCAAACCATGATAACTTATGAAATTACAATTTTACCCCTATCATGAAAAGGTGGCAAATTGATTTATTTCAAACATCAAAAGAGTTCATTGAGATCAAAATTATCCATTTGCCCTTTGGTTTATCCTAAATTTTAATTGAGGCATCAAAATCTAAAATTACTATTTTGCCCATGGTGCTCTCCACTCCATAAATTATTAAATAGAACTCAAATGACTTTGAAATTTTTAGAGTACTTCACTCATGGGTCAATTAAAATATCAGAGAAGAAAATGTGATTTTTTAAAATTTTATTCAATATAAATAATTATTTTTACTTAGTAAATAAGATTTTCAAAATTAATGTATTTAACTAATCAAAGTAAATTTTTTTTTCATGCAAAAATTAATGGAGGTTCACCTAAGTCAAAAGAACATTTGAAAAAAAGTTTATAATTTTATAAATTATATTTTAATTGTTATAATTATTTATTGATATTAACGATTTAATTAAGTAGAAAATATGTTTTAATTACAAAAATTATTTTTTATATTTTTATTAAATCTCTCTAAGTTTAGAGAATTGAGAGGAGAAAATTTTTCATTTTTGTGATTTTTAATTTATTTATTATAATCATTTTAATGGAAAATTAGAGAAAATACATTTTTAGCGTTTAAAAATTTATATTTAACTTAGAAAAATTAGGAAAAATATTCTAATGAGTCCCAAGGGGTCAAGAAGTAATTAGAAACATTTTAAACTATTTTCATACTTTTGAAATTTTTAATCATTTTTAATTATTTTTTTATTCAAAATATAGCTAAAAAATGAACTATTTATTTTAAAATAATTTTTATTTTTCCTAAGTGCACATAATCACAAGGAACTCAGAACACCACTTTTCCTAATTTCTTAATTATATTTAGTTTTTTAAAATTATTTTGATGCAAAAAATACCATTTTACTTGAAAAATCAATTTTAGTGCTCAAATTAAATAAAATAAGTTTCAATTTTTTACAATGAGTTAAAGTAAGTGCTATTTATATTGTGGGATGATTTTTGTTCATTTTTTAATATTATTAAATTTATCTTAATTTTAGTGAGCTTTTCGGGTTTGATTAACTATAGTAATTTACATAAATATTAAAACTTAATTTACATTTTTCAGAAAGTCTTATGACCATAAGGAACCTACCAAAATAAGTCCAACAATTTTTTTATTTATATTTTAATTTATATAATTATTTTAAGCAAAATAGACATCTAAACGTAGAAATTAGGGTTACATGTCTAGAGATGCTTTCTGACTTTGGAAAATCACAAAACCTCTACCCCTAAAGTCTAAAGCCAAGATGATTATTACATACTTAATTAAAATTAAAACTTTACAGGGAGAATTTAACTAATTAAAAATCAATATCATCAAATAATTTTTATTTTTATTCCACATTGTTCTCCTCTGTTCACTAAGCAACAAGGTATTTTTGTTTTATATTTATGATTTTTCTACACCAAAGTTATGGATTTTCTAAGTTCTAGAATTAATTTAAATAAAAAATCCCTAAGTTTCTATTTATCTGACTTAGCTGTTGTATTAACCTTGTACATGCCAAGCTTTCCATGCGTCATTTTTTGATTTGGCATTGTCATTCGCATCAGTGTTGACTTGGCCTACAGTTCTCATTCCATTCGTCCGTCCAGCGTGATATGGATCGTCCAATCGATGCAAAAACGGACGACATATGTTCATCATCCCAAATCAGCCTAACACGAGAGCCGTCCATGCTAAAACGCTTTTATCTCGCTTTGTACTCAACTAAATCACTTCAAATTTGTTCCTATACCTTCATGTACTCAAGAAGCACATATCTATACAACTACATGCTTATGAAATTAAAACTTTCTTCACAAAGGCCCAAACTGAGCCAAAAATTAGGGTTTAAGCTTTATACCTAAGTCTGAGAGGGAAGGCTGATCAGATGCTTTTGGAAGTTTCAGTAGGGTCCAACGAACCTCCTCGAAATGTCACCTTGAGCTGAGGTTGAGTCTAACCAACAGTTCGATCAAAGAGTGGTGCGGCCTTGGTCAAACAGTGGTTTGGAGGGCTCAAAATGATAGTGCTTGAATGGGAAACTTTTTAGTTTGGTCTGGGGAAGCTTTTGAAATAATCAATTTGAATATTGGTGGATTTTTGGGAAATTGCCAGAATTTTCCCTAGTTTTGAGCTCATAAATTGAGCTCAAACAGTGGGGAAGATGGCCAGAAAGTGGTTGTAATGGGCTTGGGAGGTCTTGGAGGAGCTCTGGAATCAATTTGCCTGAGTTTCCCCAATGAATTGAGCACACTTAGGAGTTGACCAAAAATGGGGCTTCTTAAAGTCATGGCTAAGGGGAGGGCCGTAGGCTCTGATTAGCTGGTGCAAAAAAGGCTAAGGTAGAGGGTTGAGGGATGCAAGCATCCAATGGGAAGTGTCACAGTGGAAGGGCTCAATTTTGGGTTTAAAGAGGGGAAGGTCTCCTCGGATTTGAGTTTTTCATTGACTAAGGTGGCTGGCCAGAGGTGAGGTGGTGGCTAGGTGGTTCCGGGGATCCAGAGGAAGTCTTAATTATGATTAGTTGGGTGTTTAGATGGTTGATGGCAAAGATATATTTGGTTTAGCTAATTTTAAAAGAAGATCCCCTAATTTAGGGGACCCTTGGTCCATGGCTCAACTAGCTTGGGCTAGGTGAATCTAGGCTGGTTTTGAGGGCCCGAATGTTGGTTGTAGTGGGCTTGGGTTGATCAGCTTGGTTTGATTTGGTCAAGTGTATGACTTGGGCTCAAAATCTTAGGTTTTGGGCCAACTTGGTTCTAGGTCGGGTTTGGGCTAAGGTCTTGTTCAAATTATTGATCATTTTTTCTTAGATGATTGTTATGATAAGTTTGGGATATCAATTGGGTGTTTGAATCGATTGGGAAGGTCAATTTGGTGGAATTTTGTAATATGATCAATTTTAGGCATTGGGGTTAAACTTGGGTTTAGATTGGGCTAGGGATTAGGTTAGGCTCAGTTGATCATTCAAATCGGTCCAAGGGTTTGTAATGAAGAGTTTTGGATATCAATTGGGAAGAAATTTTGGAGTTGTGAAGTTCAATTTGGGAGATTTAAGGGTATGACTAAAATTGGAGATTTTGGATTGGGCTTGCAATTGGGCTTGGATTTGGTTTCAATTGGGATTTATGATGATGAATTTGAGTTCGGAATTGAAATTGGGTGAGATTGAAGTCAATTTGGTGGAAAATAGGGATGAATTGGGGAATTTGGTTCATTAAGGAAAATTTGGTCAAAATGGGTCAATTTGGTCAAATTGGGCTTAATGGAGTGGTTCAAATTGATTTTTGGGAACATTTGGAGTGATTTTGGAGATTTTTAGAATTTTGAAATTATTGAAATTTGAAAGGTATTTTGGTAATTTTGGGTATTTTGGAGGTATTTTGGGAATTTTGGAAAATTTGAAGTATTTTGGTCAATTTGAGTGATTGAGAAGGGTTTGAAATGATTTTTTAAGAGACTTTGAGAATATGAGTAATTTTTGGAATTTTTGGAAAATTTAGGGTTTAACGGCAAAATTGGGACTTTCATAAAATTGGGATTGATTGAGGATGTTAATCATAAGGTCACCCTATTTGAGCCACGAGACCAAGGAAACTACCATTATGGATCCTCCATGTGTTGGTCTTAGCTAAACCCTAGCCCAGGGATAATGGTTCAGGGGACCATCCAGATCAAGCTAGGTATGTTTGGGTTAGGATTTAGATTGTGAGTGCAAGTGCAAGTGTATTGTGCAAGACTGAGCAAGACCACACCACCCAAGGCTTACCCTAAGGCCAAACAGTCCTAAGGGGACTCCTCTTGAGTTCCCCCATATTAGTCCCACTTACTAAGTGCTAGAGGTTAGAACCAACATGTGGAGCTTCAAGATGAATAAAGAAGAGTTTAGAAATTCTATTGGTGAGGGTGTCATTACTAGTCCTCTAGAAATAGTCAACGGAAAGTCATATGGCTAGATCATTGGCTTCTAAGGAAGAAAGATTAGACCTTAACCAAAAGTGAGGTCAACACCATGCACTGGTAGCAGAGACCCGGGTATGCATTTACATTTTATGCATTGCAATTTTACTTATTTACCTTACATCATTTTCTACCTGCATTTATTTACTTTATATAAAAAATTAAACCAAAACTAAAAAGCAACAAAACACACTTTCAAAATTAAATCTACACTTTCAAAACAATGAACAAACATAATACACTCCTCTTCGGTTTACGACAGTTTCTTGGATGAGGTAACCTACAGTTGCTAACGGAGGTTCTCCTTTTTAAATGAGCTTAACAACTCGTTTAGACTAAGTAAATTCAAGAGAAAATAGTGGTGCCAAAATGAGGGAACTATAGAATCCTAACCGGTGTCACTCTAATTAAATTAAATTTCCCCTATATATACTTGAACAACAACAAAACCTGTCACATAAGATGTAAAACCTTAAACCTTGAGCATGGAGTTGTCACTTCGATGAGGATCCTGGAGCTAACTCTGTGACCACATGACAAGAATGTATAGAAGAAAAACTTCAAGAGGGCAAACAGTCCCACAAAAACAACTTTCCTTAGAATTAAATAACAAGCTATAGGACTTCGAGATAGTTCGTCTAACTTGACGTAAATCCTCAGCTTATCCTTAGGCCTTTGCATAGCCATGTTGTGTAATTAAGTCATAACTCACTCTAGGCTCTGAGGTTTTCGTTCATTACGACATAAACCCCCTTATCTTTCAAGCTATTTGTATGACCGTGTGATGCAAGTGTAAGTTCTAAATAATAAATTTGGCAAGATGAAACATGTAATATTCTTTTCTTGAAATTGAAGCCAAACCATATGATAACTTGGGAAGTTTATGAGGCTTTCCTCAAGATCCATGGCATCCTCTAGTTTTCTGCCTTCGAATTCTGAAAATAAATATTCCTATTTTGAGAAATTTCCTTTTGATTTTCCTATGTCCGACCTTAAAAACCCTAAACTTTAAAATTCTTGAAGACAATACCTTCTGATCTAAATCGAGAGTTTTCTTAGGGGATTTTTATTGTCTAATATGTAATTAACTATAGGGGCTTGCCCTTATAAAAAACTTTGGAACCTAGCTTAATATAAATACTATCTAATCTTTTATACTAGATAGGGGAACTTGTCAATCAACATAAAGGTTTTGCATAGTAAAACAGATGTCATAAATTCTTTAGTTTACTCAATTGCGTCTTACTATCAAGTAATTTGCCTATTTCTTCGGATAGGTACGTCACCTGCGATTTTGCACTCGTTTATTTAAATTATTGCATGTATGAGATCGATTTGGTCTCATATTTTCAAAATTTAAAATTCTACTCTTAAAATTACATATATATATATATATATATATAAAAAAATTAAATTAAAGATATTTCCCATGTTGACGGCTGACAGGCTGCCAATCAGATTATGGTGGTACACTCTCTGCTTCACAGTCTAGTTTTTCCAGATGGGATAAACACCTCTTCTTAGAATTTTCCCACAAAAGGTCGATCGATGACCTTCCAGCCAACTGAACATCAGTCAGCCTACTTGAAGCTTCCATTCAACCAAATGATAACATTGTTGAGTCATTGGATGCCCCTATTCAAGCAGTTATGAATACAAAAAGGTGACAAAATAGTTATGAATATGAAAGGATATCAAAATTAGTTATGAATATTAAAGGGTGCCTAAAATCAGTTATGAATATAAAAATGTGCCATAAAACTTGTAATGCCCCTATTAAAATTGGGGCAAACATGTAGGTCTAAGTACTTTAAAATCTATAAATATGGGATCATTTCTATAGTAAAGGATTACTTCTTGGTCAAATCTAAACTCTTGCATTTATTGCGCTCTCTCTCTCTCTCTCTCTCTCTCTCTCTCTCTCTCTCTCTCTCTCTCTCTCTCACTCACTCACTCACACACACACATATTTTTCCATCCTCTCTTTATTTCCTTCTCTCATCTTATAATCTATTCCCTGGGTGTGATTCAAATGACAAATCTGGATTCAATACAAATTGAATATAATTTTGAATAAATAAAAAATGTATGAATTATCTGACATTTTGCATTCTTTCAACATAAACAATATCAAACCTAGCATTGAATGATAAGTATTTCAAATTAGCGATTAAGAAATAAAAATTTAATATAATTTAAAAAGTAACACATCTTCTACCACTATAGAAGCATTTAAGAGGTGAATCAACCAAAATTTTCTTAAAATTAAAGTGCATAAAATTCAGTAAATTTAATTGGTCGACCTAAAAAAATTAATTTATATAAATTTAAGTAAATTAAATTAAAATGTGATGGCCCAAAGTTAATTGATGCAGGTCTAAGAACATGTGGCTCCTTTAAAATAAGTCAACTAATGTAGGCCTATGTTTTTTTAATTGATTGTAGATTACACATTTTTAACTCTTTATGGTGTTGTTAAAAATTATAATGTTCAAAGTTTAATCAATACACTGATTAATAAAATTTAATCAATACTCAATTAATAAATTTATAAAAAAATGTTGATTTCCCTTTAGAACAAAACAGTTTCAATAGGTTTTGACAACCCATATCCTATGGCAACTAGCTCCAAATAACACAAAAACTTCAAATTCAGTGAGAAGTGCTTCCAGGAAATAAAGTAGGCAAAGTGTTTTGGGAAGGACAAAGGAGAGACCTTTGGATGTCTCAAATTCCTGTTTTTAATAATGTTGAAACATTAAAAGAAACTTTACATTCATCAATTTCTAAATATTTTTGTATGGCTAAGCACCATATCAATTGAGCATTAGCTCCAGTGTACTCCATGTTGACACGTTATATTTTACCATATCTTTATTGTTTTTCATCACATGACCACATGTAAAATATAATCTTTCAACGTAGCTTTAAAAATCAATTCAATATACATAAAGAACTGAACTAAATCAAGGGTTTCTTGAAGCTCTGACGATTCTGAGGAAATTTTAGGATTTCCTTCAAGGAACCCAACTTCCTTACCTCAGTGAAGTAATCACTCATTTCTTATTCTTACAAACTTTTTATTGTATTTCTCTTTAGGTTTTTTTGGGGATTTTCTCCATAAATTTCTCTTTCCCTCCTATTTTTTCTTCTCCTTCATGATCCATTCTTGGATCAGCCCCATCTTTTAATCTAGCCAAATCTACATGTTTTAATCTTTTTTATGTTCCTCCTTTAGATAATAAAATTATATTTTCAAAAAATGAGGTTGATGAAGGATTTAAACAATGGGATCCTACTCTTGTTGAATATGCATTAGGTAAAAGACTCTTCTATGGATATCTTCTCCAAGCTATTGGTAAGCTTTGGAAATTCAAAGGCTCGGTTGAGCTTCTTTCTCTTGCTTAAGGTTTTTTATTTTTTAATTTTTTTTTAAGAATTGAAATAGTTATTTTTGGAGTTAAAAGACGTTCATATGATTTTTGGCTTGTTAAAATTTCAAAGAAGTACATATATGGGTCAAATTTTTAGATCTTCCTCACTTTTGTTGGTCATAAAATGGTATTGCTAAAGTTGCATGTACCGTAGGAATTCCTCTTGCAATTGATCCTTTAACTGCTAAGGGAATACGACTCACCTATGCTAGAGTTAATACCCGGGTTAATATGGGCTCAGTTTTGCCTGATTTTATAGTTATTATCTCTAAGGAAAAAATGTTAATTCCTTTCATTAATGAATGGAAACCTATGCCTTACAAGAATTGTTCTACTTATGCTCATATTCCTTTAAATTTCCTTATGTCTTCATCTAATGTTAGAAATGTGTCATACTGATAAAATGAGAAAGGAATAATGATAGGAACAATACTTTTGATAATCAAAGATATTGTAGTAAATATGTTGTTATGGCTAGACCCTTGAATGTTAATGATAACAATGTTATAAATGCTAATTTTTTAGTGATACCTCCTAATTTAAATATCCCTGATAATCATACTTCTTTAAGTCATGATTCATTTGATAATAACAATGTCATTTTACCCTCTAATACTATAAATTATTTAATTCTACTGTTAATTGCAATAACACTTAGAGGCTCAATTACATGTGATATCTAATACCTCTTTCGATATTCGTTCTTTTGAGGTAATTCCAGTTGATTATGTTGATGGTGTGGCTAATGATGTTGATGTTGTTAATAGTATTAATAATTATGTCATTTTTATAGCTATTGTTTCTTACACTTCTAATATTGGTAATGTTGCAATTGTTTATACTCAAATATGTGTTGTTAGAAATTTTGTTAATTCTCATAATGCTACTATTTCACCGAGTTCAAGTGGTGGGAATATTATTACTGTGTTTATTTTAAATTCAAATCCTACATATGTTACTTATATGAATCCTCCTAGAATTATACATTCTTCCTCTTCACTTGTTCCATCGAGGATAAAGAAGAGTAGATCTAAATGATCTATATTGTTTGTTTGTTTTCTATTTTTACTCTCTTTTTAATTATGTTATATACTAAATTAACTACTTGGAATGTTAGGGAGCTTAATAGTGAAGCTCGTATTGTGGATTGAAAGAATATTTTGAAAGATTATAACATTAATTTTATTTATCTTTTGGAAACTAAACCATCCATTTCAACCTTATATGACACTAATGTTTTAAAAGAATTTATTTTATTTTATTTTCAATTGAAGGTTGTGTTGATAATTTCAATACATGTGATAAATAAGAATTTGTATTAAATGGTATATGGATATTTTGAATTTCTCTCTTCTTAAGATGCATCGTCAATATATCATGGTTTTATTACTTTTCTTCTTTTTTTAAATTTTATGTTATTTTTGCATATGCAGATAATAGTGCTTCAAATAGAATATTTCTTTAGGATTCTATTACATCCTTATTTTATGATATTTTTTATCCTAGGATGTTGATTGGTGATTTTAATTGTATTAGATTTATTAAGGAAAAGGTTGGAGGCTCTCCTCCTACTCCTAACAAATTGTCTTATTTTAATAATGTATTTTTAATGTTGGTCTCATTGAGCATTATAACCATTCTTTTAGTTGATTTAATAATCAACATAATAACCCTATTAGATGCTTACTAGATAGAGCTCTTTGTAAATCAAGTTGGATTATTTTTTTTTCTTGAGTCCTTTTTAAAAGTTTTAAATTGGTATTTTTTTCATCACAATCTTATCATGCAAGTGCCTACTTTATATTGTAGATTTATGTTTAAAAATTATTGGACTCTGTGTCCTAATCTTATTCAAGTTTTTGCTAATGTTAGGAATATGCCCGTTAAAGGTGATCCTACATTTTCTCTTTGCAATAAATTGCAAAAAGTTAAGAAGGCACTTAACAATTGACAATGTAATTATTATAATGTTTTATCTATGCATATTGTTGAACTTAAAAATAAATCAAATTTGATTTTCAAACAATTTTATGTTTCTCCTCTCTCTAAAGATCTGCTTGTACGATCTTCTTTCTTATAATATAGTATCTCTAATGCTACTATGTAAAATTATAAATGGTCTAAGCAAAAAGTTAAATATATTTGGTTATCTAAGGGTGAGAATGTTGTTAAATTTCTTTTTCAAAGAGCTAAAGTATGACATAACTTTAATTTCATTAAAGAAATTTTGTTCAATAATACTTAAGTTCAAAACCAAGATGATATTGTTAAAGAAGCTATATCTTTTTACTCTTATTTACTTAATA
This sequence comes from Phalaenopsis hybrid cultivar, assembly GCA_002079205.1. Classification (NCBI taxonomy): domain Eukaryota; kingdom Viridiplantae; phylum Streptophyta; class Magnoliopsida; order Asparagales; family Orchidaceae; genus Phalaenopsis; species Phalaenopsis hybrid cultivar. The sequence goes on along the minus strand of JXCR01145017.1, from coordinate 76,700 downwards.
AGAACAGTGAGAGTGTTGGATTAAGGAATTATTCTTTTCTTATTAACAAAAAAGTTTTTGAGAATGATTATGAATTTTTAAATCAAAGTTTTTTTTATAATGATATTAAAAATGCTTTCTTTTCCATTGGTTCTAATAAAGCTCTTGGTCCGAGTGTGTTTACTCCTAAATTATTCTTTCCTTATTAACAAAAAAGTTTTTGAGAATGATTATGAATTTTTAAATCAAATTTTTTTTTATAATGATATTAAAAATGCTTTCTTTTCCATTGGTTCTAATGAAGCTCTTGGTCCGAGTGTGTTTACTCCTAAATTTTTTAAGGAAACTTGGAGTTTTATTGGAAGCCTTGTTTTTATCCATAAAAGTTCTTATGCAAAGTTGTTTTTTGACTTTAGGCCATTAACTTTGTGCAACACATTTTATAAAGTCATTGCTTTGCTTTTAACTGAAAAGCTAAAAGGTATTCTTCCTAATATTATTAATCTTTCCCAGGCTACTTACATTAAAGGTTAGGATATTGCTGATAATATCATCCTTACAAATAAATTAATTTATGGTTTTAATTTTGTCAACTTTTCTAATAAAGTTTGTGTTAAAGTTGAATTTGTTAAACCATTTGATAAAGTTAACAAGAATTTCCCATTCATAGAATAGAAATGATTGGTTTTCCTTCTACTTTTATTAAATGGATAATGGTTACACAACTAAAGTTAATTTTTCTGTCATTATTAGCAGCGAATTAAAATGTTACCTTCCTCCACTTCTAGTTTAAGATAAGGTTATCCTCTCTCTTTATCTTTTTATTATTATTATGGATACTTATATTATGATTAATAATAATTTGAATAAAAAATTTACAATTTTTTTCTATTTAACTTATGCTAATGATATTTTGATGTTTGGGAAAGCTGATATACCCTTTATTAGGTCAATTATTTAGATTTTCAATAATTTTAATAAAGCCACTAATCTTAGCATAAATTCTTCTAAATCTGACATCTTTTTTTATATAAAATGGTGAATGCCACTACTAAGCATAATATCTCCTTATTTTTTGGTTTTATTATAAAACCTCTTCTTTGAAACTATATGGGCATTTCTATTAAACCTTCCAAAATTCTCATTAATGACTGCCATTCACTTATGGATAAAATTTAAAGTCATTTGGTTGGGTGTAAGAAAAAATTATTATCTTCTGCCAGTAAGCTTCAATTAATTAAATTTATTATATGGAGTTATTTGTATTACTACTTTTGTTTTACTACTTTTGTTTTATTATTTTACATAAAAGATTAAGAAAGAAAATTTCTTCTATGATATCTAATTTTCTTTAAATTAATGAAGCAGATAAAAAGCTTCTCATTATTACTTAGGATAAATTTAATTTTCCTAAACATTATGGTGGTTTTGGTCTTTTAACCATAGACACTATTAATATTTTGTGTAAAATCAAAATCATTTGAAAATTTTATATATCTAATTATATTATCAGATTGGTGTTTTAACCATTATGGTTCTATTGGAAGATTTCATGCTCCAAAGTTTATCTTTTATAGAAAGATTTAGTTAATAGAGCTAATAAAATAGATCTTTTTTTAAGTTTTAAAGTTATCTCTAATAGACATTTACTTTTCTTTTATGACCCATGGTGTAATGGGTTTTCTTTGAAAAAGAATTTTAGAGATATTATTTTAAATTGGTTTAATCTTCTAATACATCTAAAATTGGTTATGTCTTTAGAAACAATTATTGGAATTTTTATCTTTTTATCAATGCTTCAGTTAATTTTATTATTGATATTGGTAAAATATCTATTTCTCAAGGAAATTCTTATCTTTAGAAGAATGAAAATATGTACCGCAACAAATTACTCTATTTCTGATTATTTGAATCTTACTCTTGTGTTGACCGATTCATGCTTATTTAGTTTAAAAGTTATACCATAAATTTTTTTTTTATCTCTTGAAAAATTATTCATAAAGGTCTCAAAACTTGTAATATTCTCAATTTACTTGGGATTAATACTAATAATATTTATGTTTTTTGTTATAATATTTTTTAGGATCATGATCATGTTTATTAATGACAATTCTCTCGTTATCTCCTAAATAAATGTATTTCTAATGAAAAGTTTTGATTGCTCATTCTAATATCTTTCAGGTTTTATATCACTCAGATAATATTTCTGGTAAAATTCAAAAGAGATTTCATCTTCTTGCTTTGCAAATAAAGACCTATTTTATCTGGAATGAAAGGAATGCTAGAACTTTTAAAATTGAATCCACACCTATTGATTATGTTATTTGTAATATTCATTTGATGGTAATATATAAAAGTATGAATTGGAAATTCAAAAAGAATTAACCTAAAATTATTATTGAATTTTATGGCATTAATTCTTATCTTCTTTTAATTTCTTCTTATTTCTCTTTATTTGTTTTGTTGTTTAGTTACTGGGGGTGTGTTTTTTTACTATTACATTTTGCTTTATTTTTGTAGTTGTGTTGGTGGTGGTGCTTCTTAAGTACAACCTTTATGTATATTTATTATTATTAGTTTTTTTTGGATTTATTAGTGATTTCCTTTTGTTGTTGACTATTTGCAGTCTGTTGTACTTTTCTGACCTATCGATTAGACTATTTTTGGTTTCTAATATCTCATTCTTTTTGGTGGTAGATAATAGATTAGATTACTTTCTACTTCTCTTGTAGCTTTTTCCTGAGATTTTGTATTGATCTTTTTTTAACTTTAGCCTTTATTAAAATTCAACCAATTTTAGAATATATTTTACATATTCTAAAACTAATATGGAATTTTAATATTTTAGTATCATCTTTGTTCTCAGATTTGGTTCATTATCTTTGTTCAGAGTTTTGGTTTAGAACTTCTTGGTTTTCTTGTAGACATTGTTGCTACTTTCTATTTTTGAGGTTTTTATTGCTGCTTGGTGGATGTGGTTATTATTTTCTTGCTATTGTTGGATCTCTTTTTTTTTCTAGATTATTATTTTTTGGGGGAGTAGCTGTTGTTTCTTTAGAAGTTCTTACTACTTGATTTTTGCTTTCTGTGAAGATTTGGTACTGAACTTTAATAAACTCCAGTCTTTATCAAAATTCTAGCAATTTCATAATTTATAGTCATATCCTAAATCTATGAAGGAATTATAATATTCTTAATTACGTAAGGTTTTGAGCTCATAATTTTTGCCTATTATTAGTTACTACTCTCAATTTCTGTGGTTTTTATTGCTAATTGTTGGTGGATGTGGCCATTGCTGTTATTATTGCTGTTGGATTTGATTTATTTGTTCAAGATTTCTTATTATTGGGAGAGTAGTTGTTGTTATTTCAAAAGTTATTTTTACTACTTAATCTTTGTTTTTTGCTGAGATTTAGTATTGAGCTTTGATGAACTCCAACCCTTATTAAAATTCTACCAGTTTCAATATATATAGATATATATATATATATATATATATATATATATATATATATATATATATATATATATATATATANTATATATATATATATATATATATATATATATATAGACACACATATAGATAGAAAGGGGGGAGTCTATTCCAACAAAATTTGTTTACATAATCTAAGGCTAAGGGCCATTTAAAAGGTCTCCACCCAAAAGAAAAACAAGAGAAGAAGAGGGGGATTTGGAAACAAAAGTGGAGTTAGAGACATTCCCTACTTAGGTCAACCAATTAGCAGGATTATTTCCTTCTCTATAGATAAATGTAAAATGGATAGGAGTCTTCAATGCCTTAATCTTCTTAAGTCATTGAGCAATAATCTAAGGATGAGACTCTTCAACAGTGAGAACCATCAAAACTGAAGAAGAGTCCATCTCCACCTGTAGATTTGTCCATTTGTTGAGAGTTGCTAACTTAATAGCCCAAAACACAGCAGCCACATCAACTTCCAAAGGTCCTTAACAGAGATAGAAGAGTAGAAAAATAGAAGGCATCTGCCTGTATGATCCCTGAAAACTCCCCCTGTACCATCACCCTGATCTGAAAAACTCTCATCAGTGTTTGCCTTAATAAACGTTTGGGAGGGTCTCACCCAAAGCACCTTTGTGACCTCAAGTTTGGGGGTACCACCTTATCATGATGAATTACACATATTAGGGAAATTCTTTAGATAAATCAACTTGAGGAGGAAAGTCTTACAATTAGCTGCCACCTTAGAAACAGGGATGAGGAAAGTCTCAAACTTGGCCTAATTTCTAGCCATTTAGAGGAACCATGCTAGAATAAAAGGGACATAGCCCAAATTTATCTCAGCCCAGCTTACCCAGCAAAGAGTTAAATGATTCCAATCCAAAATAATGGTATCAATGGATAAGCATTTATGGAAGTCCTTCCACACATTTTGTGAACAGGGGAACTGAAAGAATAGATGGGCAAAAGACTTCATCCTACAGCATAAAGAGCATCTAGAGGGACCTCTTAACCCTTTTAATTTAAGAATTTCATCCATTGGTAAGAAATGATGGAACAATCTCCACCCCAGGAAGGATATAGAAGGTGTAAGAAATTTATTCCAAAGGCAGTAAACCCAAGAAACAGATCTCCACTTCTACAATTTAGCATAGATAGCTTGAGTTAGGCTTTGAGATTTGCTCTATGAGGTAGCAATGGAATCTTTCTTGTTGGTATCAAAAAGGTAGCTTAGATATAACTTCAACAGAAGAGGAGGTAACCACAGTGTGCAGCATAGCAGATGACCAATTATTTCCCTCCCAGCAGTCAACCACCTGCAAATCAAAATTGTAGTTTTGATGAAGAGGATGCAGCATTTTTTCGGGGCACCATTTATCTAGCCAGAAATTGATGTTGCCTTGTCCCAAATCCCATAAGAAAAATCTTCAGCTTGCTATCTAACCTTAAGGAGGCTGACCCAAAGCATAGAATCCCCAATTTTCCTCTCCACCTGATTTAAATGAAGTCCCTTACAGTATTTGCCCATCAGAAATTTGGCCCCAAGTGAATCTTGCTGCCTAAACTTGATCCACAACTTGCACAAATTGATTAGTTGAAGCTAAGGGAGCACTTTAAACCCCAGTCCCCCCACAATTATTGGCCTTGCAACTTTCTGCCAACTAGCCCAGTGGAGTTGCTTTCTCTTCCTTGACCATAAGATTTTGTTGAAGCTTCTCTCTAGATATAGCTGAGTACTTTTCTTCATCCCAGACATTTTCATAATATACTATGGGAACATAGTTAAGATGCACTTCAGTAATGTGATTCTGCCCCCATTTGAAAGAAAGGAATTAGTCCAACAATTCAGCTGGGCATCTATCTGGGCTATGACCTGATCAAATTGCATCTGTTTTACTCTTCCTTTAATAAGGGGAACTCCAAGGAAGTAGAAGGGGATGGAAGCAGTGGAAAACCCAGTAACATGTTGTTTCCAATGTTTGAAATGTTCTTTAATTCTGCAGCTAAACAACAAGGTGCATTTAGTTGTATTGAATTCTAAGCCCGAGCACTATTTAAAATCTAAAGACAGTTCAAAACTTGTTTGACTGCTGATTTAGTAGCCCTAGAAAATAATATGATATCATCTGCATAAAGCAGGTGGCTTAGAGGCATATTAGACTTGTGATGATATAAATTAGAGGGAGTGGAAGGAATTTTGTTGTCAATAAGCCTGGAGAAATAATCCATAGCCAACATAAAGAGAGTGGGTGATAGTGGATCACCTTTCTTGAGGCCTCTATTAGCAGTGAAGAAGTTATGGCCACTACCATTAAGAAGAATGGAATTAACATTACCTTGCAGCCACTTAGAAATGAGTTCACAGAAATTGGAAGGGAACCTCCTGGCCTTTAGAGTGTTCAGAATGAATTCCCAATTGATGGTGTCATAGGCTTTCCTAACATCCAGCTTGTAGATTAAATTCCCCCTGCAAGTTCTGATATTTCAGTCACAAGCTCTTGAGCCAATAACACACTATCAGTAATGCTTTTTCTAGTGATGAATGCATCTTGATTGGACCTGATTAGTTTAGAAAGATGGGGCTTCAGTCTATTCACCAATATTTTACTAATGAGCTTGCTGAAGACTGTGGTAAGTGAAATGGGTCTGAAATGCTGCCAATGGGATCTTTCAGTAGATTTGGGAATCAAAACAATATTGGAGGCAATGAAGTAGTTGGGAAGGGTATGTCCTCTAAAGAAGCATGAATTGCATTGATCACATCAAGTTTAACTATACTCCAACACTTCTTATAGAAATATGAAAGAAAACCTTCAGGCCCAGCAGTTTTACTAGGGTCAATGGTAATAAGAGCTCCCCAGATTTCCTCTTTAGTGGGAATCTCAATCAAATTAAGTGTATGGACATAATCAAGCTCCTCTTAAAACAAAGAGGCATCCAGCTAAATCTTTAAGTAGAGAATGAATTTACGATGTCCTGGAAATACTCCACAGCATCCTTGGCAATGAGAAACTCTTCATGGAGTTTGATCCCTTGAGAATTCACAATGCTATGAATAAAATTACATTTCCTCTTATATTTGATACAAGCATGGTAATAACTGGTATTTCTATCCCCTTCAGTGAACTTACTAATGGAAGCTTTCTTTTTTAGGAAGTTTTCAATCCAAGCTGTGGTGGTGAGAACCCCTTGATTAGCTATAAATATACTAGCTTCATCTATATTGTTGGCATTCTCTAATTGAGTCAGATTCAGCTCAGCCTGTTCCACCAATTTGTAGACATCCCCAAAAGTGTCACAATTCCACTGTCGTAGTACTTTACTGATTTTCTTCTACAATAACCACTGCTTAATAAGAGGATTGGGATGGGAGATATCCTTCCAATTTGCTGAGATGGTGTGGAGAAAATCTGGATGAGTGGACCACATATTAACATATCTAAATGACTTAGGTCCATTACCAGCATAAGCATTAATAGAGATTAACAATGGTTTGTGGTCAGATCCAACAAAATTTAGATGGGAAGTAGAAGTGAGCAAATAAGACTGGAACCAATTGTCATTGGCAAGGAACTTGTCCAGCCTTTCCAAAGTGTGTCCCCTCCTCCATGTGAACTGAGATCCAACAAATCCCAAATAAAAAAGTCTTGCAACCTGAATGTTTTCATTAAACTTTGTCATGAGGGCTAGATTTGGAGCTCTACCCCCCTTTTTCTCAGTGGGAGAGGCAACACTATTAAAGTTCCCCCCTCCCCCACCCCAATCAACCAACTAAGAGAAATGGAAGAACTCATAGAGTGCAAAAGGAACCAAAGCTCTTCCCTGTCCTATTTAGAGCAGCCTGCATATATAATTGTAAAAAAACCAGTGTTACCTGACATATCAAAGGAGAGATGGAGGAATTGGGGGTGGTTGATCAAAATGGTACATTGAATTTCTTTTCTAAAGAAGAACCAAAATTTATTATTGTAGTTGACCCTATGATGAAAACCAAGGAAGGACTTTGTAATTTTATTATAGTGTTTATGAACCAACGGTTCTAAGATGTCCATACACCAAAAATTTATGCTTTCTATTGAGAAATTGAAGCCTTTTAAGAGAAAGGGGGTGGGCAATCCCCCTTATATTCAAACATAAGAGATTAATCATGATGTGAGGGCTTAGATTTGCCCCTAGTGAGCCTGGTTAGGGACTCCCTCGTAGTGGAATAAGAGCTTCCAGCTTCAATGATCAAACTATCATCCAAGTAAATTTTCCCCTCAATTTGACCCCTTCTTTTTCCTCTTATCTTTTTGAATCTGCCAATCAGTTTCCATTTCCTGCTGCATCTCCACAACTGGAAGGGTGGATTCAATCTGGCCATCTATCTAAAGTTCTAAGGGCTGATTAGTATGTAGAGGCAATTCTTGTAACTTAGCCACAACTTCCTCAATAAGGGAAATGGTATGTGGACTTGAATTATCTGGATTATTATTAGTTTGAACCAAAAGAGGTGTTTCCCCATGATCTATGGGTTCCAAACCAGTCTCAGTATCCAAATCTAGTGTAGGTTCAGCAACTTTCATTAGAGCAGAATAATTAGGATTTGCTCAGCTAGCAGATGAGTGTGTTTTGTAGATTTGAGGGAGGGATGGATCCTAAAGCATTTTTTATCAGTGGCCAAACATTTTACAATGCGAGCAAAAGTTAGATTTTTGTTCCATGATTATAAGCTGCCAATACCCATTATGTTGAGTACCCAACCAAACTTCATCAATGGGAGGGAGTGTAATATCCCTTTCCACTAGAATTCGAGCAACTGAGGGCCTAGTAAAGTTAAAAGTTGAGATATCAAGTTTCATAGGCCTTCCCATAAGTGCACCAATTGAAAAGAGTACTTTATGGTGAAAGAAATGCAGTTTTAAGCCAGGAAGTTTAAACTAAATGGGAATGATAGGGTGCTCTTTGAAAGAATCAAATTCAGGGGTCCATTTCTGCAATTTCATTTGGTTTCCCTCAATGTTAATCAGCTTCTTAGAGAAAATGCATACATACTCTTCTTCATTAGCCAAATGAATCATAACATGCCTGCCATCAAATAATCCCACCTTTCAATGACCTGTTAACTTTAATTCATCAAAAGCTTTCCTTATTAGGTCCATTTTAGGATGACCTAATTAAAATTTGCAAATAAGGGTAAATTTACATCTCATGGACAGATCAACCACTTCATTTTCAGAAAAAATAAGATCATGTTTCCCACCCTTCTTGGAACCTTTCTTAAATAGATAGCTTTCCTCATCCCTTACCATAACATCATGATAAGTTTGAGGGAAGACCAATTTATCTCCCAGCAGGCAGGTAGGGGAAACAGCAGTAGCATAAGATTTCCACATATAGTTGGGATCTGCTTGCAGCAAAGCAACATCTATTGGTAGCCTAGAGGAGTCAGGGACAAAATTTTGCAATAGGAAGAAGCAAAAAGCCAACCAGGAAGTGTGAATCCAATGGAACAGTAACCAAGCAAATCAAAAGGTTAAAGCCGGGGAAACACAAAAACACCAAAACCAATCCCACCACCAAGAAAGAGGTTACCAAGTTCACCTTTTACGAACCTAGCAAACCAAAGAAAGGCATTACAGAAAAGAGGAGCCGAGAGGAGTCAAAGGTGTGCNATATATATATGTGTTCTAAAATTAAGAAGGAATTTTAATTCTCTTTATCAAATAAGTGCAGAGCTCAAATATTTTGTTTTTCACTTGTAAAAGTTTTTATTTTGCGAGGTTTCTTTTGTCAATTCACTCTATAAGTTGTTTCTTATTTTATTAATAATTTCTTTATTCTTTAGTTTTTTCTTATTCTCTTGTTGGTTGCTGATACCTCTTCTAGGTGCAACTACACTCTTGAGGCTCACGCAAGTGCATGTTTTGTATTAGTAATATCGGATTTTTGAGCCCAGAATGTCAATTCCAAAGGCAATGAGGGAATTAGACTTAGCAAAAGTTCTAGCCTGCTAGTTTTTTTCCTAGCTAAGAATTTAGATTAGGCTAAAAGTCCTACAAACTAATCCTATATTATCTAATGCAAATGAAAAGTTGAAATCCTATAAAAATCCTACTTAACTAGATGTTGGATTGAAGAAAATCAAGGTCTAAAGCTACCCTCCCTTGTAATGATGTAAGTGGAGTGCAAGAAATGTAAAGTGTTAATTGTAAATTTGGCTAGTGATAAATAGGAGCAACTCTCTTCTTCACCCTCACCCGAGTGCATAAACAAGATTCGTTAAGATGACATTGATTCCTTGAATCCCATTTGAACCCAAAAAATATTATTTCTCTAACATTTGCATCTCCCTGCGAAACATATCCACCTATACTCCATAGTTCAACGTGACTAAGCTAGCTGATTTTGCCATAACTCTCCTGAGTCATTGTGGTTCACAACACATTTTAACATTTCATTTGGGCAGAATGAAAAATAAATGGTGATTTGAAGGTTAATTATCACAATAAGCAAGTAAAAGCAATTTCACAGCACATAACATTCCTACGCATCCAACTTAATCATCACAATATACGGTAAAGAGAATTACTTAGAAAGCATGAAAGAAACAACACACCAAAACATCAAAACAAGAGATTTTCACTATCTAAATATCTGCAACAGAATTACAATAAGAAAGACACAATAAAATTATATTCCTTTCCTTTACAATGACTTGAAAATGCTCCTTTTTACTCCTGGCTATTGCTCCTGAAGGATCTCTCTATCCTTTATCCTAGAAGAACAAGAAGAACGAGAAAATTCTACAGTAAGCTACAAAATCACATCAATCTCGCTAAATTCACCAACCCTAGACTTACCAACATCAATCCTTCAACAACACTAATACCTCCCTTTTATAGACTCATTTACAGAAGCATAAAAGCCTCCCATTACCTTCTACACAACTCTCCATGATTCCCCATGTTAGTCTGCCCCAAACTACCAAAATTGCTCCAGAGAGTTGCTGGCGCCTGGTGCCAGTCTCTCTGCTTAGATAGAAAAGCATGGGCACCTTGGTGCACAAGGGAGTGGTGCTTAGGCACCAGTGTTGCGGCTCCTTCGCGCCTAGTGGGTGGCGCCTAAGCGTTGCCTTCTCAATTTTTCAAGTGAGTGAATGGCGTCTAGGTGCCCATGTGTCTGACGACTAGGGGCCAGTCCTCCATTTAGCTCGTTTGCTCCAAGTCTCCTCTGCATTGCTTCACTTCCAATGCCTATTATACTTGTAAAGAAAACATGAAAATATATTTCGTTAAAGTGCAATTTCATGAATAAAAAAGTGCAAAACATAAAGAAATTTAAACATTCATTTCTACACATCAGTTGCTCCCTTGCTTGACTTTTTAGAGATTCAGATCTCTTTGGCCTTCTTATAAAGGTGGTTGGTGCTCTCTGTTTCTGAGGATATTATTGTTGGTTATGTTGGTAGATTTGCTGCTGAATTTGTTGGTGATTGTGGTTGTTGCTGTTATCGCAGTTGCTGCTTCTGCTTTGCCTATTTTCATTTATTTTTTGTTGGTTGTTGTGGCTATTATTATTTTTCAATAGCTCTTCTAAGTTGTGGCTTTAATTGTGATAATTTTTTTTGTAATTTTTTTTATTTGAGTTGTATTCTAACTCTAATTTGTAACTCACAGTTTTGCTTTAATAGAATTGAAGGTGGCCTTAATATTTTACCAAAAAAAATTCAATATACATTATAAATAAATTTAATATATCAAATTATTAATAATTTAAATTTCTAATAACTAATTCTCTTGTTCAATACTTTTTGTAGCCCATTTAATTTGACGTTCTCATAAACTGTTTAAACTGCCCCGCTGACCTTTTCCTACGTTTCCGGGAAAGAGCTCCCGTTCGGGCGGAAGAGAAGAAAGCAAATCTGGCGCACGCACTCTCTCTCTCTCTCTAATACTCAAAACGCATAAATTTCCAATTGGAAAGACGCAAATTTTTAAACGGAACCGTCGGCTGAGTTGTCCATCACCACCAAAGGGTACTTTTTTTTTCCGAATTATTGGGCTTCGTCAGCCAGTAGAAAAAAAAAGAGTTAAATTTGCGAGCAATTGCTCTCGAGGGTCTATAAATTGAGGTTTGGTGGTGGCCTACTGTACTGCGTGCTCATTAGAACGCTTTCTTCTTCACTGCTTTTGAGTTTGCAGGGCACAGATGGATAGCACTGCGGAGGACGNTACCAAAAAAAATTCAATATACATTATAAATAAATTTAATATATCAAATTATTAATAATTTAAATTTCTAATTACTAATTCTCTTATTTAATACTTTTTGTAGCCCATTTAATTTGACGTTCCCATAAACTGTTTAAACTGCCCCGCTGACCTTTTCCTGCGTTTCCGGGAAAGAGCTCCCGTTCGGGCGGAAGAGAAGAAAGCAAAGCTGGCGCACGCACTCTCTCTCTCTCTCTCTTATACTCAAAACGCATAAATTTCCAATTGGAAAGACGCAAATTTTTAAACGGAACCGTCGGCTGAGTTGTCCATCACCACCAAAGGGTACTTTTTTTTTCCGAATTATTGGGTTTCGTCAGCCAGTAGAAAAAAAAAAGAGTTAAATTTGCGAGCAATTGCTCTCGAGGGTCCATAAATTGAGGTTTGGTGGTGGCCTACTGTACTGCGTGCTCATTAGAACGCCTTCTTCTTCACTGCTTTTGAGTTTGCAGGGCACAGATGGATAGCACTGCGGAGGACTTGCTGGAGATTCACCCCAAATCCGCCGTCGCTGGCGGCGTCAAGGACGTCTACGGCGAGGATCTGGCGACGGAGGAGCAGCTCGTCACTCCGTGGACTGTCTCAGTCGCAAGGTGATTTTTTTATGTTAGTTTATTATTCTTTTTTTTTTCTTTTGGAAGTTTTTTGAATGAAAAATCTGAGGATCTCCATGTTCTTTCAACTTGAGCGTTATGATTTTATTTTCGTAGATTATTTCCATAAAAATCCTCGGATCCAGTGATTTTGTTTTGCTTTTTTTCTTTTAATCTGGTTATGTTTTTTTTTTCACAAAATTGACCTTTTTTGGCTGTTCTTTGACATTTTGTGCAGCTTATGGTTGTTAGCTGTTCCGGGAAATTTTTGCTTATGGGGTCTAACCCTTGAAGCCAGAGAATTAATAACTTTACACTCTTTGATTTTGTAGTCTTAACTGACTTTGTTTGTTATAGAAGTTTTCCAAATTAGTCTTTTGTATGAGATTGTTTGCTTGTGTTAAAACTTGCTTGTGCTTGATTGTTGATTTCAACTTGAATTCTGTGGCAATTATCTCATTGTTACATTAGCTTTTCTTGATTGTTACTTTCATTGAAGGAGACTCAAATTTAAGTCAAATATCACTAAAAATTTGGATCAATATTCCTAGCTCTAGTTATAGTCAACAAGCCAATTAATGAACTATGCATTATCTTGAGTTGAATTTGAGCTGAGTCATGTATGGATTGATTTGAGATTTCTCTAGATTTAAATGTTTATAAGCGCATACGTCTGCCTGAATGCTGTTGAGCTTAAATCTAGCTTAATGGTTCATGCCTAGCTCAAATTAAGCTCGCATATGGCCTGGTTTTACTTGACTGGAGATTGAACTGAAGGGCTTAAAAACCGGTCAATCAGCTTAAGTTTGGGACTTAAAAACCCTAAATTTTGACTTAGTTTACGCTGCTACTATCGTATGTTTATAAGATCTTTTTAAGAATGCACATTATTTTTTCAAACTTTTATCCTAACAGATAATTATCAGAGGAAATTTGAATTCGAATCACTGCTTTTGTCATAGGTGTTATGTTTTATGAGTTGGCAATTGCTTAGGACACCTTAAAGTGTCTGAGGATATAATTTGGCATAATAATCGATTTTAGTTTCCATTGATCGGAATTTATTGTTGGTTAGTGGCTACACTTTGTTGAGGGATCCTCATCATAACAAGGGTCTTGCCTTCACTGAGAAAGAAAGAGATGCCCACTATTTGCGAGGACTTCTGCCTCCAATATCCATTACTCAAGAACTTCAGGTTAATAAATGCTGTTTTATGCGGAAATCTTTTTGTTTTTAGTTTAATTCACTTGTTAGTTTATTTATTCATTATTTTATATAGGAAAAAAAAATCATGCACAATCTTTCTCAGTATCAAGTCCCTTTGCATCGTTACACGGCCCTGATGGATCTACAGGTTTTTTTTTTTCTTTCTTCCTTCAATATTTTTTTTCCTTTTGTATTTTATTTCTATAATCTCAAAGATAAACACAAATTATCATTTCTCCTTCTCAGGAGAGAAATCAGAGACTTTTCTACAAACTTCTAGTAGACAATGTTGAGGAGCTGCTGCCGGTTGTTTACACGCCAACTGTTGGTGAGGCATGCCAGAAATATGGGTGCATTTTTAGGCGTCCGCAGGGCTTATACATCAGTCTTAAGGAGAAGTATGAAATCACTAGGCTAATTGGAGACTAGGTTGTTTTCTATTTTCTTATTTTTTCAACAAAATTTGTTGGTGCAGGGGAAAGGTTCTTGAAGTGTTGAAGAACTGGCCTCAGAGGAACATTCAGGTTATTGTGGTTACTGATGGTGAGCGCATTTTGGGACTTGGAGATCTTGGCTGCCAGGTAATCCATATTATGACGTATTACTTGTCTAGTTCGTCCTTCTAATGCAAACTTTACATGTATGCTAATATTAAAAAATAAAAAATAAAAAAATCATTCTTTCAGGGAATGGGAATTCCTGTTGGCAAGCTTTCTCTATATACTGCTTTAGGGGGCATTCGCCCATCTGCGGTATCTCCTTATCATCAATCAGTAATTCCAGTATAATTTTGTTGTGGTATGATTTACATTTCCCATTAAATTTTTCCAATCTCAATTTATACAGTGCCTTCCTATCACTATTGATGTGGGCACAAACAATGAAGAATTACTCAATGACGATTTCTATATTGGGTTGAGGCAGAAGCGTGCAACTGGTCAGGTATATCTTCCTTCTATAATTACTAGTTATAAGCAGGTCATAAACAAGTTTTTGATCAATTCTGCTCAAATATCTAATGTAATCTCTTTGTTTTGGATAGGAATATTCTGAACTTCTGCATGAGTTCATGCATGCAGTTAAGCAAAACTATGGAGAGAAAGTTCTTGTTCAGGCATGTTTAATTTTAAGCCATAGTCATGAGTTCTCTATGTTATTGGATGAAATATTAAAATCTACTTTCAACTATCATTCCTAATCATTTCATGGATGTATAGTTTTAACAAAACCCAATTCATGCAGTTCGAAGATTTTGCTAACCATAATGCATTTGAATTGCTTTCGAAATATCGCTCTACCCATCTGGTGTTCAATGACGATATTCAGGTATGAGAGAACATTGTTGTGGTTCTAAACAGCCCTCAAACATTTCAACAAATTATTCAGAATATCTTCTGTTTGGTCATAGAATATGCTCATTATGGAAGTTGTTTGATAATGTAGGGAACTGCTTCAGTGGTCCTTGCTGGGGTTGTTGCCGCACTGAAGTTGGTTGGTGGAACCCTACGGGAACACACTTTCCTGTTTCTTGGTGCCGGCGAGGTCAATAACTTTCTACACATTAAATTTTTTGACATTTATTATGCTAGATAATGTTCCTGGTCTCATGAAGTCGTTAAAGTTTTAGTCAGGAACATTCATACTTTTGCATTTATTCTTTTTATCAGTCTTCTATTATATTTTATATGCTTAATATTAGCCCATCCTCTCCTACTTTGTATATTTTATATTACATATTGGTACTTACAGGCTGGTACTGGTATAGCTGAACTCATAGCACTCGAGATTTCAAAGCAGGTATTTCATCCTTTTATGTCTATTTTTTTTAATTACATTTTTAGAGGTACATACCATTCCTTCTGAAATTTAGTAAATTTTCTTTTCTATAGACAAAGGCTCCAATCGAAGAGACTCGAAAGAAGATTTGGCTTGTTGATTCCAAGGTAGAGAATTTTGATTTATGTTTCTAGTCATTTTAGGCATCTGTTGTTAAGTCATGGAGTCTAAATTTTACCCTACGAAGAATATGTGTTGCGAAGACTCAGTCACAGGTCGAAAAATTTATTATATTTATGATTATTTTATTAAAGGACATTTTGAAAAATTTACTTTATTTTAGATCCCCTTTGTCTTATGTTTATATCTGAAATAGTAAGGTTATATTCTCTACAACTTTAAATCATTGTGAAATTTATAGTGACACCAACAATATGTAATCATCAATTAAGTTATCCTGAATAAAATTTGTGTGTGTGTGTGTGTGTGTGTTTTCTTTTTAAGGTTTACATACATACCACTCAATACATATCTAACACCTAAACCTTAATTTTTACATACTTATCACCTTACCTAAGCATGAAAGATGTAGTTCACTTTTGAAAAGTTAAAATGGTGGTATTTCTTATGTGATATGAAATATTTGGGTGGCATAAATATAAAAAGCAAAGTTTAGATGTTAGATGTGTAAATACATATTGTGTTGATCTTCTTTCCCGTTGTTTTATCTTCTTTTTCGCTCTCAAAAATCAGTACTCTATATTTCCCAACATTTTAAACTCATATTTGCAAAAAAATAAAAATAAAAATAAAAATAAAAATAAACTCTGGTTTACCTATTTATTTCAGTGTTTTATTACATGAAAAGAAGAAAATTCTATTATTTCTAGGGATTGATCGTCCGTTCGCGCAAGGAATCACTTCAGCACTTCAAGAAACCATGGGCACATGAACATGAGCCTGTTGGTAACCTCTTAGATGCTGTTAAGGTGGGCTGATTCTACCTTTTCGCATTATTTTGCCTAAAATATCATCTGATGTGATCAAAGATAATTAATTGGCTGGCATTTACAATTGTAGCTAATGCAAAAAAGCTATTTTCTCAGGCAATAAGGCCAACTATACTGATAGGTTCATCTGGCGTGGGTAAGACATTCACAAAGGAAGTTGTTGAAGCTGTTGCTTCCTTCAATGAGGTGTGTGAAGCTACAAAACAATAATATTTTTTTAAATTTTGTAAATAAATTTTTATTTTTTTGAGAGAGAAATGACAATATATAGATCTTATGTTAAAAATGCAGAAGCCAGTCATTCTTGCTTTATCAAATCCAACCTCCCAATCTGAGTGTACTGCTGAGGAAGCCTACACATGGACTAATGTAATGCCATTCTCCTATTCTCTCCTGCTGAATTCCAGCCGCTTTAACTGATTCTAGTGTGATTTGCAGGGTCGAGCTATTTTTGCGAGTGGAAGCCCATTCGATTCTGTCGAATGCAACGGCAAGGTTTATGTGCCCGGCCAGGTTGAATCATTTTTTCTCAAACATTTGGAAAGATTGTATGAAATTTTGGTTTTTTGATGGCTTTGGTTGACATTCATTCATATCCNGTGGGTAAGACATTCACAAAGGAAGTTGTTGAAGCTGTTGCTTCCTTCAATGAGGTGTGTGAAGCTACAAAAAAAAAATATATTTTTTTTAATTTTGTAAATAAATTTTTGTTTTTTTTGAGAGACAAATGACAGTATATAGATCTTATGATCAAAATGCAGAAGCCAGTCATTCTTGCTTTATCAAATCCAACCTCCCAGTCTGAGTGTACTGCTGAGGAAGCCTACACATGGACTAATGTAATTCCATTCTCCTATTCTCTCCTGTTAAATTCCAGCCGCTTTAACTGATTCTAGTGTGATTTGCAGGGTCGAGCTATTTTTGCGAGTGGAAGCCCATTCGATTCTGTCGAATGCAACGGCAAGGTTTATGTGCCCGGCCAGGTTGAATCATTTTTTCCTCGAACATTTGGAAAGATTGTATGAAATTTTGGTTTTTTGATGGCTTTGGTTGACATTCATTCATATCTGGGCAGGCAAACAATGCTTATATTTTTCCGGGGTTCGGTCTTGGGGTGGTCATGTCCGGAGCAATTCGTGTGCATGATGACATGCTTCTTGCTGCTTGTAAGTTAAAAATCTATTTGGGATCACTTTTATTTTTAATTTTCTTATTATAATGTTCTTTTATGTAAAAAAATTACTTATTTAGTGATTTATTTGTATTTTTTATTTTATTTTTTAAGATAAATTAACTTGCTTTTTAAAAAAGTTAAAAAAAAAAATTTTTAGAATAATTAGTCTTGTCATAACATATCAAATATGTTTCGTTTGAAGTAAAAATATATACAAAATAAAATAAAAACACGAAATAAAAAATAAAATTCAATTTTGCCCATATATATATATATAAATAAAGAGATATATATATGATATATAATTCATTACTGAGAATGTTAACATGTGCTTTTGGCCCCCAACAGCGGAGGCATTGGCGCAGCAGGTAACTGAAGAGAATTTTGAGAAGGGATTAATTTATCCACCCTTCAAAAATATCAGAAAGATATCTGCTCATATTGCAGCTAATGTAGCTGCTAAAGCCTATGAACTCGGTGAGCCGGCTCGTTCCATATATATATATTTGTATTTTTCTCCTTTTAAATAACTTAATTTTATTGTTTCTTTTTTTTTGTTCCTTTTTTCTAACCTTATGTTTAAAAAATATATATTTCAGGTTTAGCCAGCCATCTTCCACGGCCAGCTAACCTTGTGAAATATGCAGAGAACTGCATGTACAGCCCAGTCTATCGCACGTATCGCTGAACCGTCTTTTGCGAACTCCGCTGTTTTAATATGTTAACATGTTTGCCTATGTGGGGGGACCTTAAATAAAGTTGATTTCTGTGTTTTGAGTTTTTTCATCACACCAGGCACGCGTGCACGCACGCACACACACACATGTATACATATATATCAGTGCTTTTACTCATTTGTGGTCTTTTTTTAAAGTTTTGGTA
Organism: Phalaenopsis hybrid cultivar; assembly: GCA_002079205.1. Taxonomy (NCBI): domain Eukaryota; kingdom Viridiplantae; phylum Streptophyta; class Magnoliopsida; order Asparagales; family Orchidaceae; genus Phalaenopsis; species Phalaenopsis hybrid cultivar. The sequence continues at coordinate 58,346 of JXCR01145017.1, read as the reverse complement.
AGAAACAAATTTGAGTGAGGAGCTTTTGTTACTTGTGTGTTTTGAGCAAATTTTTAAAACAAGCAAAGCCTGAGAGTTAATCAAGTAATCAGCATTTATGAAAATATATTAAGAATGTTGCTGCCAATTGTCACCTTCTAAAATGGCTTATATAAGCAAATCGTCGCCGCTTAGAGTTGGGACAATTACAGTTACTTATTGACGACATAGAGTTTATGGTTTTTCTTAAACCTATCCCATTCAAAATGCAAAATTTTGCTACATAAAAATATCATGCTTGAATTTTAATATAAATGAAATTTTATAAATAAAAGAGTTGATTTATTTAAAGAATATATATATATATATATTGGCCATAGTTGGCTTTGAGAAGAGATAATATATATTTTCAAACATAATACATGTATTCCTTATTATAAACTACTTGTGGTCTAATGGATATTGTTCTACCATATGGGATGTGATCATTTAGAGTACGTCGTGATTTATTCTATAAATAATGATATTGTTGCTCTAAATGCACTTTGTCATAGTGAAAAAATAGACAAAATATGATTTGAATTGTTGATCTTTCAGTATTAGAGTGGCAATGTGCATTCAAATTGTTGCATGATGTGTTGGTGTGTAAACAAGTAACTTGAACTTTCTCTTGATATAAGTTGGAAGTATTGATACTTGGTGTCACACAAGATGGCCTCGGAACAAAAATGCTAAAGATAAAAATATTGACAGTACAGAGATGCCCCATGTGGTCGGTACTCCCCAATACAAATCATATGATGACAAAATCTAATAAATTGACGGGGGTGAAGCAATGTAAATGCATAATTCACATGCAGTATTAGTGAATATTTAGGATCATGAGTCAACGGTGGAGCTCGTATATCCTTAGCTTTTTTGTCATCTATATGTGATGTATCTGAAAAGTAAACTGACCATCACATTCAGCCATATAACTTTTCAAGCTTATTAATCACTGTCGGTTTTATTTTTTAACACGAGTATTTTCAAAGTCATATAGATTTAAAAAGTAATTATTTAAATAATCAAGCATGATATTAAAAGTAATATACAATGGATTCAATTATATAAATTAATAAATTTCAGTAAATTTGCAAGATCTATGATTAAACTGAAAAATATTTTACTTATCTAATCTGAAGAACGGATAGGGTTTAAGTTAAATATGGGTTCCAACTTCCTATATGAGCAAACAATTATAGTTAATTACATCTAAAGTAAAAAAATTACTTAATAACACTTGTTTAAGACTAAAATTTTAACTTCAAAAAATTCAAAGTTTAATTTCCACAATTGATCAATAGGAATATCAAATAGGAGAGGCACAAAGTGAAACATTTTATTTTTTGAGTCCAATGGAAGAAAATTTGGAGATGTCAAAGATAATGAGAAAATCTATGATATCTTAACAATCCTACTGTTTGACTTTAATGATTTGAAAGAAATTTATTTGATGTTTATCATGTCATCTTATTATAAATTCAGGACTTAGATCAAATGATATATAATTGTGAGAAAGCCTAAGAGGTAAGAATTATGTTATAACTAGATGAACAACCTCATAATCCTAAAATTGAAGGTTAATCTCACAAAAAGAAGAGAGATCTTATAAATCTAGTCTAAATGAAGAGAAAAAACGTAAACATGAACTTATAACCTTGTCTAGAAGGGGCTGCCATCTAAACCAAAAAATTGCATTTGAAGTTATTTACCCTATAGGTTTAGATCAACTTCTATTCCTAATGGTCTTAGGAAGATATTTTTTTCCTAATGCATTATTTTTCTTTTCTCTAATGATTCTAGTTCAAAACTTCATTTTATAGCTTGAACAACTTCTACCAAACCAAAAAATTATGGATGACTTGGATTGTCAAATCTTGATATTATTAATTTGATGTCCAATCCAAACTTTTTTGGAGGTATTTTAATTCTACCTCTTTTGAAAAAAATGGTGCACTACCCATTATGATTTTATTTGGGTTAAAAAAAAATCATAACTTTACTTTTTGGAAAGATTTGAGCAAAGTGGCTATCAAAGTTCATAATTTTTATAGTTTCAGATCAATTTAAAATATAATATGCTTTTAATTTTTTACCCTTGGTTAAATGAGCATTCAGTTTTTGAGAGATTTGATCATAATATTTTTAATTGGTATAATTTTCCTTCTTTTACATCTATGAGTGAAGTCATTTGAGTTTAAATGGTGGGTCCAAGTAGCAAATCCTCAAGGCCATTAGCTTGTCACCTGCTTGAGTTTAAATGCATAATTCATTCCACAAAAGAATCAGCTTCGGCTTATTAAACTTATAGCAATAAGAAATAATGCATATAAAAAGAGGACTTTAACAAACAATATCCTATCAATTTGCATATAATTAATGATAACAAGATGATTTATACTGAAAGCCAACTACTTTACATGTAACTAACAGGTAGAGAAATGGATTCATGTTCAATAAAAGAAACCCAAATTAAGTCATTATTTTAGGCTGAATAGGGCAATTAGGATCGACTAAGCTAAACTACCAATCTCAAAGACAGAAAGGCACAAACCCTAATGAGTCCCCAATACAAAGCAGCTAATCAGTAAGTCCACCACAGTACAAGCCATTTACGCAAAATACTAAACAGCAACAGCTTATATTGTTAGTCTAACATGGTATCATCAACAACCTGAGAACTACGGATCCCCCAAAAGGATTTGGGCAGCAATCTCTTCTTGGTTGCTGTGAACAGCCAGCCCATATTCTTCTCACAGTGAGCACAATTGGTTATAGTCCAAGCATACCTGCACATTAATAAACCAATAGAAACACCGAAATCATCAGTTATGCTAGAGTAAATCAAGATGCGCCTGATTGGTAAGAATGGCACGTACCCAGGAAACCAGCTATGCTCCTTAACAGGTGAACCGGCAAGAGCCAGCCCGGTGGCATTTAAGACTGTTATGACTTCATGAACGTAGCCATTGGGGTTGACATAAGCATTGAGAGGCCCGTCACTAGACATTACAACCATATCACTCCGTTTTGCAATTAAAGTCTGCAGATGGGTAACCGATAGTTGAAAAATATTATCATCATTTCGGATCATATAGCAAGAGTTAATGATGCTCATTAGTGTTTGCTTCAATATTATCCAGATAGCATTAATCTGCTGCTAAAATTGAGGTTATGGTAGTTTGAATATAACAGCTCATGGAATCAAACTATCATCCAGATTAACTTTAATTTTGATGGCTATAACTTGTAAAAAATAAATAATCAAAAGGTAAAATTACCAATGGTTATTCTACAACGCATTTTATAACCAGGAGAATGTTGCAGTAAAACTGCTGTATTGTCTAAACACCACTAATAACATGACAATATATCATCATCTAACTAACAAGGTTAACCTTACTAACATCCAAAAGCTTGTAAGATTTCTCAATGCGTTGGGACAATTTTCCTCTTATTTAGTATCAAGAAAACATATACAAGAAGTATTTTTAGCATCTACTAACAGTCTAGCATTCCTACATAAAAATTTCCAAATTTCAATATAGAAAAAAAAAAATCCTAGTTTCAAACCAAATCAACTCTTGCTTTTTCGCACGATTAGGTTAAATGGTGGCATGTCACTTACAGGTGATGTCCTAGTCCATATTTTTTGTTCGTCACAGTGGTGTTAAATTATGACATGATAATTACAATTTATGACCTATTCAAGCCTTTTCCGTTTCTTACCTAACGCGGGTAATTTCCATAAAATTAATTTTAAATTTGTAGTAAAATGGCTTTACCATGAATTATGATAAGAAACTAATATTCATGCATTTAAATCATAAAATAGTTAAATGGTTTCTAACTTCTATTCAAATCATCATAAATCACTTGAGCAAATTTTTGAAATATGTTTACAATTATTATTGTAAATTATCCATATTGTTAAAAAATATTCATGCATTAAACTATTGAAGTTTGATTGGGCCATACATTTATTTTCAAACAATTAATTTAATGCAGTGATTTACATAATAAACTATTACCTAAGGTTAAGAAACTAATTCAAATTGATGCAAATTTAAACTCTCCACTTTACATGGGATATCTAACATTATTTTGAAGGGTAAATCAAATCAAACAATGTCTCCTCTAATTAAATAGGTGATAGGACAGCAAATATCATTTGGAAAAGAAAATTAAGACAACATGGCTTATGGGATATTTTGAAAAGCAGATTTTTTTTATGGAATGATNTCATTATTTTATATAGGAAAAAAAAATCATGCACAATCTTTCTCAGTATCAAGTCCCTTTGCATCGTTACACAGCTCTGATGGATCTACAGGTTTTTTTTTTTCTTTCTTCCTTCAATATTTTTTTTTCTTTTTTATTTTATTTCTAAAATCTCAAAGATCAACACAAATTATCATTTTTCCTTCTCAGGAGAGAAATCAGAGACTTTTCTACAAACTTTTAATAGACAATGTTGAGGAGCTGCTACCGGTTGTTTACACGCCAACTGTTGGTGAGGCTTGCCAGAAATATGGGTGCATTTTTAGGCGTCCACAGGGCTTATACATCAGTCTGAAGGAGAAGTATGAAATCACTAGGCTAATTGGAGACTAGGTTGTTTTCTATTTTCTTATTTTTTCAACAAAATTTGTTGGTGCAGGGGAAAGGTTCTTGAAGTGTTGAAGAACTGGCCTCAGAGGAACATTCAGGTTATTGTGGTTACTGATGGTGAGCGCATTTTGGGACTTGGAGATCTTGGCTGCCAGGTAATCCATATTATGACATATTACTTGTCTAGTTCGTCCTTCTAATGTGAACTTTACATGTATGCTAATATTAAAAATAAAAAAAATAAAATAATCATTCTTTCAGGGAATGGGAATTCCTGTTGGCAAGCTTTCTCTTTATACTGCTTTAGGGGGCATTCGCCCATCTGCGGTATCTCTTTATCATCAATCAGTAATTCCAGTATAATTTTGTTGTGGTATGATTTACATTTCCCGTTAAATTTTTCCAATCTCAATTTATCCAGTGCCTTCCTATCACTATTGATGTGGGTACAAACAATGAAGAATTACTCAAGGACGATTTCTATATTGGGTTGAGGCAGAAGCGTGCAACTGGTCAGGTATATCTTCCTTCCATAATTACTAGTTAAAAGCAGGTCATAAACAATTTTTTGATCAATTCTGCTCAAATATCTAATGTAAGCTCTTTGTTTGGATAGGAATATTCTGAACTTCTGCATGAGTTCATGCATGCAGTTAAGCAAAACTATGGAGAGAAAGTTCTTGTTCAGGCATGTTTAATTTTAAGCCATAGTCATGAGTTCTCTATGTTATTGGATGAAATATTAAAATCTACTTTCAACTATCATTCCTAATCATTTCATGGATGTATAGTTTTAACAAAACCCAATTCATGCAGTTCGAAGATTTTGCTAACCATAATGCATTTGAATTGCTTTCGAAATATCGCTCTACCCATCTGGTGTTCAATGACGATATTCAGGTATGAGAGAACATTGTTGTGCTTCTAAATAGTCCTCAAACATTTCAACAAATTAATAAGAATATCTTCTGATATGCCGTAGAATATGCTCCTTATGTAAGTTGTTTGATAATGTAGGGAACTGCTTCAGTGGTCCTTGCTGGGGTTGTTGCCGCACTGAAGTTGGTTGGTGGAACCTTACGGGAACACACTTTCCTGTTTCTTGGTGCCGGCGAGGTCGATCACTTTCTACACATTAAATTTTTTAACATTTATTATGCTAGATAATGTTCCTGGTCTCATGAAGTCGTTAAAGTTTCAGTCAGGAACATTCATACTTTTGCATTTATTCATAACTTTTCTTTATTCTTTTTATCAGTCTTCCATTATATTTTATATGCTTAATATTAGCCCATCCTCTCCTACTTTGTATATTATATAATATTTTATATTACATATTGGTACTTACAGGCTGGTACTGGTATAGCTGAACTCATAGCACTCGAGATTTCAAAGCAGGTATTTCATCCTTTTATGTGTGCTTTTTTCAATTACATTTTTAGAGGTACATACTATTCCTTCTGAAATTTAGTAAATTTTCTTTTCTATAGACAAAGGCTCCAATCGAAGAGACTCGAAAGAAGATTTGGCTTGTTGATTCCAAGGTAGAGAATTTTGATTTATGTTTCTAGTCATTTTAGGCATCTGTTCTTAAGTCGTGGAGTCAAAATGAAGAATATGTGTTGCGAAGACTCAGTCACAGGTCAAGAAATTTATTATATTTATGATTATTTTATTAAAGGGCATTTTGAAAAATTTACTATATTTTAGATCCCCTTTGTCTTATGTTTCTGAAATAATAAGGTTATATTCTCTACAAATTTAAATCATTGTGAAATTTATAGTGACACTAACAATATGTAATCATCAATTAAGTTATCCTGAATAAAATTTGTGTGTGTGTGGGTGTGTGTGTGTTTTCTTTTTAAGGTTTACATACATACCACTCAATTCCTACGCACACCTAAACCTTAATTTTTACATACATATCACCTTACCTAAGCATGAAAGATGTAGTTCACTTTTGAAAAGTTAAAATGGTGGTATTTCTTATGTGATATGAAATATTCGGGTGGCATAAATATAAAATGCAAAGTTTAGATGTTAGATGTGTAAATACATATTGTGTTGATCTTCTTTCCTGTTGTTTTATCTTCTTTTTCGCTCTCAAAATTTAAAATCAGTACTCTATATTTCCCAACATTTTAAACTCATATTTGCAAAAAAATAAAAATAAAAATAAAAATAAACTCTGGTTTAGCTATTTATTTCAGTGTTTTATTACATGAAAAGAAGAAAATTCTTTTATTTCTAGGGATTGATCGTCCGTTCGCGCAAGGAATCACTTCAGCACTTCAAGAAACCATGGGCGCATGAACATGAGCCTGTTGGTAACCTCTTAGATGCTGTTAAGGTGGGCTGATTCTACTTTTTGGCATTATTTTGCCTAAAATATCATCTGATGTGATTAAAGATAATTAATTGACTGTTGTAGCTAATGCAAAAAAACTATTTTCTCAGGCAATAAGGCCAACTATACTGATAGGTTCATCTGGCGTGGGTAAGACATTCACAAAGGAAGTTGTTGAAGCTGTTGCTTCCTTCAATGAGGTGTGTGAAGCTACAAAAAAAAAATATATTTTTTTTAATTTTGTAAATAAATTTTTGTTTTTTTTGAGAGACAAATGACAGTATATAGATCTTATGATCAAAATGCAGAAGCCAGTCATTCTTGCTTTATCAAATCCAACCTCCCAGTCTGAGTGTACTGCTGAGGAAGCCTACACATGGACTAATGTAATTCCATTCTCCTATTCTCTCCTGTTAAATTCCAGCCGCTTTAACTGATTCTAGTGTGATTTGCAGGGTCGAGCTATTTTTGCGAGTGGAAGCCCATTCGATTCTGTCGAATGCAACGGCAAGGTTTATGTGCCCGGCCAGGTTGAATCATTTTTCCTCGAACATTTGGAAAGATTGTATGAAATTTTGGTTTTTTGATGGCTTTGGTTGACATTCATTCATATCTGGGCAGGCAAACAATGCTTATATTTTTCCGGGGTTCGGTCTTGGGGTGGTCATGTCCGGAGCAATTCGTGTGCATGATGACATGCTTCTTGCTGCTTGTAAGTTAAAAATCTATTTGGGATCACTTTTATTTTTAATTTTCTTATTATAATGTTCTTTTATGTAAAAAAATTACTTATTTAGTGATTTATTTGTATTTTTTATTTTATTTTTTAAGATAAATTAACTTGCTTTTTAAAAAAGTTAAAAAAAAAAATTTTTAGAATAATTAGTCTTGTCATAACATATCAAATATGTTTCGTTTGAAGTAAAAATATATACAAAATAAAATAAAAACACGAAATAAAAAATAAAATTCAATTTTGCCCATATATATATATATATATAAAGAGATATATATATGATATATAATTCATTACTGAGAATGCTAACATGTGCTTTTGGCCCCAACAGCGGAGGCATTGGCGCAGCAGGTAACTGAAGAGAATTTTGAGAAGGGATTAATTTATCCACCCTTCAAAAATATCAGAAAGATATCTGCTCATATTGCAGCTAATGTAGCTGCTAAAGCCTATGAACTCGGTGAGCCGGCTCGTTCCATATATATATATATTTGTATTTTTCTTCTTTTAAATAAATTAATTTTATTATTATTTTTTTCTTTTTTCTAACCTTACGTTTAAAATATATATATTTCAGGTTTAGCCAGCCATCTTCCACGGCCAGCTAACCTTGTGAAATATGCAGAAAACTGCATGTACAGCCCAGTCTATCGCACGTATCGCTGAGCCGTCTTTTCCGAACTCCGCTGTTTTAATATGTTAACATGTTTGCCTATGTGGGGGACCTTAAATAAAGTTAATTTCTGTGTTTTGAGTTTTTTCATCACACCAGGCACACGTGCACGCACACACACACATGTATACATATATATCAGTGCTTTTCTTCGTTCATGGTCTTCTTTTAAAGTTTTGGTCAGACAAACAAATTTGAGTGAGGAGCTTTTGTTACTTGTGTGTTTTGAGCAAATTTTAAAAACAAGCAAAGCCTGAGAGTTAATCAAGTAATCAGCATTTATAAAAATATATTAAGAATGTTGCTGCCAATTGTCACCTTTTAAAATGGCTTATATAAGCAAATCGTCGCCGCTTAGAGTTGGGACAATTACAGTTACTTATTGACGACAAGAGTTTATGGTTTTTCTTAAACATATCCCATTCAAAATGCAAAGCTACATAGAAATATCATGCTTGAATTTTAATAGTAAATGAAATTTTATAAATAAAAGAGTTGATTTATTTAAAGAATATATATATATATATATATATTGGCCATAGTTGGCTTTGAGAAGAGATAATATGTATTTTCAAACATAATACATGTATTCCTTATTATAAACTACTTGTGGTCTAATGGATACTGTTCTACCATATAGGATGTGATCATTTAGAGTACGTCGTGATTTATTCTATAAATAATGATATTGTTGCTCTAAATGCACTTTGTCATAGTGAAAAAATAGACAAAATATGATATGAATTGTTGATCTTACAATATTAGAGTGGCAATGTGCATTCAAATTGTTGCATGATGTGTTGGTGTGTAAGCAAGTAACTTGAACTTTCTCTAGATATTAGTTTGAAGTATTGCTACTTGGTTTCACACAAGATGGCCTCGGACCAAAAATGCTAAAGATAAAAATATTGACTGTCCAGAGATGCCCCATGTGGTAGGTACGCCCCAATACAAATCATATGATGACAAAATCTAATAAATCGATGGGGGTGAAGCAATGTAAATGCATAATTCACAAGCAGTATTAGTGAATATTTAGGATCATGAGTCAACGGTGGAGCTCGTATATCCTTAGCTTTGTTGTCATCTATATGTGATGTATCTGAAAAGCATACTGACTATGACCATCACATTCAGCCATATAACTCTTCAAGCTTATTAATCACTGTCTGTTTTATCTTTTAACACGGGTAATTTCAAACTCATATAGATTTAAAAAAGTAATTATTTAAATAATCAAGCATGATATCAAAAATAATATATGATAGATTCAATTATATAAATTAATAAAATTCAGGATGTTTGCAACATCTATGATTAAATTGGCAAATGTTTTACTTATCTAATCCGAAGAACAGATAAAGTTTAGATTAAATATGGGTTCCAACTTCTTATATGAGAAAACACTTATAGCTAATTACATCTAAGGTAAAAAAAAAAAATACTTAAAATAACACTTGTTTAAGACTAAAATTTTATCTTCAAAAAATTGAAAGTTTAATTTCCACAATTGATCATTAGGAATATCAAAAAGGAGGCATAAAAGTGAAACATTTTATTTTTTGAATCCAATGGAAGAAAATTTGGAGATGTCAAAGATAATGAGAAAATCTATAATATCTTAACTATCCTATTGTTTGACTTTAATGATTTGAAAGAGATTTATTTGATGTTTATCATGTCATTTTATTAGAAATTCAAAACTTAAATGAAATGATATATAAGTGTGAGAAAGCCTAAGAGGTAAGAATTATGTTATAACTAGACGAACAACCTCATAATCCTAAAATTGAAGCTTAAGCTCACAAAAGAAGAGAGATCTTATAAATCTAGTTTAAATGAAGAGAAAAAACATAAACATACAAATTCAATGAACTTATAACCTTGTCTCGAAGGAGCTGCCATTTAAACCAAAAAATTGCATTTGAAGTTATTTACCCTATAGGTTTAGATCAACTTCTATTCCTAATGGTCTTAAGAAGATATTTTTTTCCTAATGCATTATTTTTCTTCTCTAATGATTCTAATTCAAAACTTCATTTTATAGCTTGAACAACTTCTACCAAACCAAAAAATTATGGATGACTTGGATTGTCAAATCTTGATATTATTAATTTGATGTCCAATCCAAACTTTTGTGGAGGTATTTTAATTCTACCTCTTTTTTGAAAAAATGGTGCACTACCCATTATGATTTTATTTGGGTTAAACAAAAAATCATAACTTTACGTTTTGGAAAGATTTGAGCAAAGTGGCTATCAAAGTTCATAATTTTTTATAGTTTCAGATCAATTTAAACTATAATATGCTTTTAATTTTTTACCCTTGGTTAAATGAGCATTCAGTTTTTGAGAGATTTGGTAATAATATTTTTAATTGGTATAATTTTCCTTCTTTTACTTCTATGAGTGAAGTCATTTGAGTTTAAAATGTGGGTCCAAGTAGAGCAAATCCTCAAGGCCATTAGCTTGTCACCTGCTTGAGTTTAAATGCATAATTCATTCCACAAAAGAATCAGCTTCGGCTTATTAAACTTATAGCAATAAGAAATAATGCATATAAAAAGAGGACTTTAACAAACAATATCCTATCAATTTGCATATAATTAATGATAACAAGATGATTTATACTGAAAGCCAACTACTTTACATGTAACTAACAGGTAGAGAAATGGATTCATGTTCAATAAAAGAAACCCAAATTAAGTCATTGCTTTAGGCTGAATAGGGCAATTAGGATCGAATAAGCTAAACTACCCATCTCAAAGACAGAAAGGCACAAACCCAAATGAGTCCTTATTACAAAGCTGCTAAGCAGTAAGTCCACCACAGTACAAGCCATTTACGCAAAATACTAAACAGCAACAGCTTATATTGTTAGTCTAACATGGTATCATCAACAACCTGAGAACTACGGATCCCCCAAAAGGATTTGGGCAGCAATCTCTTCTTGGTTGCTGTGAACAGCCAGCCCATATTCTTCTCACAGTGAGCACAATTGGTTATAGTCCAAGCATACCTGCACATTAATAAACCAATAGAAACACCGAAATCATCAGTTATGCTAGAGTAAATCAAGATGCGCCTGATTGGTAAGAATGGCACGTACCCAGGAAACCAGCTATGCTCCTTAACAGGTGAACCGGCAAGAGCCAGCCCGGTGGCATTTAAGACTGTTATGACTTCATGCACGTAGCCATTGGGGTTGACATAAGCATTGAGAGGCCCGTCACTAGACATTACAACCATATCACTCCGTTTTGCAATTAAAGTCTGCAGATGGGTAACCGATAGTTGAAAAATATTATCATCATTTCGGATCATATAGCAAGAGTTAATGATGCTCATTAGTGTTTGCTTCAATATTATCCAGATAACATTAATCTGCTGCTAAAATTGAGGTTATGGTAGTTTGAATATAACAGCTCATGGAATCAAAGTATCATCCAGATTAACTTTAATTTTGATGGCTATAACTTATAAAAAATAAATAATCAAAAGGTAAAATTACCAATGGTTATTCTACAACGCATTTCATAACCAGGAGAATGTTGCAGTAAAACTGCTGTATTGTCTAAACACCACTATTAACATGACAATATATCATCATCTAACTAACAAGGTTAACCTTACTAACATCCAAAAGCTTGTAAGATTTCTCAATGCGTTGGGACAATTTTCCTCTTATTTAGTATCATAAAAACATATACAAGAAGTATTTTTAGCATCTACTAACAGTCTAGCATTCCTAAATAAAAATTTCCAAATTTCAATATAGAAAAAAAAAATCCTAGTTGCAAATCAAATCAACTCTTGCTTTTTCGCACGATTAGGTTAAACGGTGGCATGTCACTTACAGGTGATGTCCTAGTCCATAGTTTTTTTGTTCGTCACAGTGGGGTAAAATTATGACATGATAATTACAATTTATGACCTATTCAAGTCTTTTCCGTTTCTTCCCTAACACGGGTAATTTCCATAAAATTAATTTTAAATTTGTAGTGAAATGGCTTTACCATGAATTATGATATTGAACACTTGAGTGTGAAAATTTTTTTGTTATAACTCATTATTTAATTAACTTCTATTCAAATCATATTTGTAGTCATGGTCATAAATCACTTAAGCAAATTTTTGAAATATGTTTGCAATTATTATTGTAAATTATCCATATTGTTAAAAAATATTCATGCATTTAACTATTGAAGTTTGATTGGGGCCATACATTTATTTTCAAACAATTAATTTAATGTAGTGATTTACGTAATAAACTATTACCTAAGGTTAAGAAACTAATTCAAATTGATGCAAATTTAAACTCTCCACTTTACATGGGATATCTAACATTATTTTGAAGGGTAAATCAAATCAAACAGTGTCTCCTCTAATTAAATAGGTGATAGGACAGCAAATATCATTTGGAAAAGAGAATTAAGACAACATGGCTTATGGGATATTTTGAAAAGAAGATTTTTTATGGAATGACTATATTAAAAGTTAGAATTTGGCAAAAGCATAAAGGCAGGATGAATTCAGCCAATAATGCAAGGCTGCATCTTTGGTAGCGAATTAAGAATATCATCTGCTGGTATTCTAAAAATTGCAACCAGCGGATGGATGGAGATGTGATGAAAGGAATTATACAATCATTTTGGTATCTGCGACTTATCAAGCTAATATGGCATTTCTTATCATTCATAGATGTTTTTTTTACTTTTTGATTGTAAAAGGAGAATTTTTATTTTGAAAAAANGCGGATGGATGGAGATGTGATTAAAGGAATTATACAATCATTTTGGTATCTGCGACTTATCAAGCTAATATCGCATTTCTTATCATTCATAGATGTTTTTTTTACTTTTTGATTGTAAAAGGAGAATTTTTACATTGAAAAAGAGTTTTAAGGCATATACAAAAATTAATCAATTTATTTTCTAAAAAAAATTTTAGTTGTTATTTCTTTTAGCATTATAAGTGTTAACTCTTTGATAAAGTGGAAAAAGAAAATTCTAGGAGAGATTCTTTCCTTGTACGATCATGATTTCACAATTTTGCAGAATTTTTTTAAATGTATTTTTAAAGTAAGCCAAATGCAAAATATTTCTAAAGTGAATTTGGAATACCATAGAATACATATTTTTTATAAATTTTGTCACGACCTAACCCAGAGCTTGAAATTAACCAAAGCAAAAATAGACTGTCGGAGAGTGAACACTAATTTTCTATGTTCGTCTACAATTCGACATATGGAAGAGCCACTAATCAAAATAAATTAAAATAATATATTTAAAATTAATTCGTTACTAGATGTCCGCATCTTCTATGAAAATTATCTCTTCTAACGATCATTGTTAATCACTTAATTAATCTGAAAAATTAGTCTAAATAACAACGAGCTAAAGAAGCAAGTGAATACTTGTACTTATAAACTACAATAATAAAAGAGAAATAAATCAATAAAAATATTTAATACNTTGTTACTAGATGTCCGCATCTTCTATGAAAATTATCTCTTCTAACGATCATTGTTAATCACTTAATTAATCCGAAAAGTTAGTCTAAATAACAATGAGCTAAAGAAGCAAGTGAATACTTGTACTTATAAACTGCAATAATAAAAGAGAAAAAAAAACAATATGCATGTTAGTTAAACTCTTAATAAATCAATAAAAATATTTAATATGATACAAATAACTTTATTATATGAATAACATATCAATATTATTCTATATTTGTACGCCATTCACAAAAATATCGTCTAAAAATTGTCTCTTAAGACAAATCAATATCAATATCAATTTTCATATACGTGCACGAGTACCTTTGGAGAGTTCTTGAGAAGAAAGATGTTGATATGACTTATATTCAAGTCATGAAAGATATGTATACTAGAGTCGTTCCTTGTGTTTGAACTGAAGGAGGATTGACAAAATATTTTCCTATTTCTTTTGGATTACATCAGGAATCGGCTTTAAGCCCATATCTTTTTGCTTTAGTTATGAATGGTCTTACTGGACTTACTAGAGTATGTACCTTGGTGTATGCTTTTTACTGATGATATCCTTCTCGTGGATAAGTCGAGAGAGAAAGGCCAAGNTGAAAGATATGTATACTAGAGCCGTTACTTGTGTTTGAATTGAAGGAGGATTGACCAAATATTTTCCTATTTCTTTTGGATTACATCAGGAATCAGCTTTAAGCCCATATCTTTTTGCTTTAGTTATGAATGGTCTTACTGGACTTACTGGAGTATGTACCTTGGTGTATGCTTTTTACTGATGATATCCTTCTCGTGGATAAGTCGAGAGAGGGCCAATAAAAACTTGAATTATAGAGGTCTACATTGGAGAGTAAAGGCCTTCATTTGAGTAGAACTAAAACTAAATACATGGAATGTAATTTTAGTAGTAGCAGCTCTCTGAACAGCGGTAGCGACATCTTCAACGGTGGCAATGGCAGCAACATGTTTACCCAATCAAAATCTGGCAGGAATACAAGGCGNGTAGAACTAAAACTAAATACATGGAATGTAATTTTAGTAGTAGCAGCTCTCTGAACAGCGGTAGCGACATCTCCAACGGTGGCAACAGTAGCAACATGTTTACCCAATCAAAATCTGGCAGGAATACAAGGCGTATGGCGCCTCTGCCATACTTCTGGAGTTGCCAGGCGGGTTTGTCCTTTTTCAAAATCTCAATCCTCATCTGCGGCGATATAGCACAGTCCATTCTTTTCAGATGCTCGGCAACAAAAGAGCGTTCTCTTGAAAGGGATCATAAGTTTGATACTTCGATCGCCGCCGTTGCAGTTGCCTCAGAACTTATTACAAAAAAGAAAAGACCCTCGAGAAGTGCCAACTGATCTTAAAATAGTTAAAGTGAAGGAAGTCGATGACAAACTGGGAAAACTCGGAGCTGAAATCACCGAGCTAGCAAGAGAACGAGAAGTAGATTTCGATGATAAAGATTATGACCTGTCAAACTACAAGGATAAGGAGTTCGACAACATCAACTTTGTTGAGACCTGAGCTACGTCATCTACGCGTGATGCTTCGTCTTTAGAGGAGAGCACTGCAGATGAATGGCAAAGGGCCATTGGACAAAGAGAAGAACAAATCAGTCGTCTTGAAAAGAAGATCGAAGACATGATGACCGCCATAATACAATGCAAAGACAGTAACACTCACAATAGGTGGCAAAGCTGGNCTCTTGAAAGGGATCATAAGTTTGATACTTCGATCGCCGCCGTTGCAGTTGCCTCAGAACTTATTACAAAAAGGAAAGACCCTCGAGAAGTGCCAACTGATCCTAAAATAGTTAAAGTGAAGGAAGTCGATGACAAATTGGGAAAGCTCGGAGCTGAAATCACCGAGCTAGCAAGAGAACGAGAAGTAGATTTCGGTGATAAAGATTATGACCTGTCAAACTACAAGGATAAGGAGTTCAACAACGTCAACTTTGTTGAGACCTGAGCTACGTCATCTACGCGTGATGCTTCGTCTTTAGAGGAGAGCACTGCAGATGAATGGCAAAGGGCCATTGGACAAAGAGAAGAACAAATCAGTCGTCTTGAAAAGAAGATCGAAGACATGATGACCGCCATAATACAATGCAAAGACAGTAACACTCACAATAGGTGGCAAAGCTGGAGATAAACCAGCCGAAAATTATTCATTATACCGATGAAAGAAAGGAGGTCGCTTCTGCCAACCTAACGAGCTGCCAAAGAAAGATTCAACTCAAAACATGGTGCCAGGCATTAAGCAACTAATTGAACAACAGGTAAAGGAAGCCTTAGTCCAATCGGAAGAGGCGCATCGATTTCAAAGGGTAGACCCTAACCGGAGGAATTCGATATTGTCCCATATGCTAAAGGTTTTGTACCACCAACCTTTAAGACTTTTNTGAAAAGAAGATCGAAGACATGATGACCGCCATAATACAATGCAAAGACAGTAACACTCACAATAGGTGGCATCCCTGAAGATAAACCAGCCGAAAATTATTCATTATACCGATGAAAGAAAGGAGGTCGCTTCTGCCAACCTAACGAGCTGCCAAAGAAAGATTCAACTCAAAACATGGTGTCAGACATTAAGCAACTAATCGAATAACAGGTAAAGGAAGCCTTAGTCCAAACGAAAAGAGGCGCATCGATTTCAAAGGGTAGACCCTAACCGGAGGAATTCGATATTGTCCCATATCCTAAAGGTTTTGTACCACCAACCTTTAAGACTTTCGATGAAACTGGAAACCCCCGACATCACATTGCACACTTCCGGCCATGCTGCTGCAACGTGGGGGGTAGCGAGGCATTACTCTTTCGCTAGTTCGTGAGTATTCTTTCAGGGATTGCATTTGATTAGTATGCTGAATTGCCTAACAGGTCAATCAGAACGTTTACAAAATTTAAAAATTTGTTTGTGGAGAGGATTGTCGGGGTGCAGCACCACATTACTATTGAAGATCTTATAATGGAGCGTCAGAAACCCACAGACCTTGGTGGAGTACATTCTATNAAACCCCCGACATCACATTGCACACTTCCGGCCATGCTGCTGCAACGTGGGGGGTAGCGAGGCATTACTCTTCCGCTAGTTCATGAGTATTCTTTCAGGGATTGAATTTGATTGGTATGTTGAATTGCCTAACAGGTCAATCAGAACGTTTACAAAATTTAAAAATTTGTTTGTGGAGAGGTCTGTCGGGGTGCAGCACCACATTACTATTGAAAATCTTATAATGGAGCGTCAGAAACCCACAGACCTTGGTGGAGTACATTCTACGTTGGAGAAACTTGAGCATAAAGTGCGAGCTCCAATTGCAGGAACAACATGCGATTGAGGTCTTACTCAAGAGCATCCAAGGGCCGATAGCTTTCATGCTCAGAGGACTCACCATCAAGTCATTTGAAAAGCTACTCAGCAAAGCCAGCAACCAACAAGAGAAGATTAAGCATACAAAGCCTCCAGAAAAGATTGAAAGGCTTAGTGCAGCAAAGGCATTCAAAAGAAGTCCAAAATGGTGGCAACGGTAGACAAGGGCAAGCAACCCATGCAGATTCAGGCCGAGCCATCTCAGCCGTATGCGCAACAGCCACAACAGTATGTTCAGTAGCCACCACAGTATGTTCAACAACCTTAGCAGTATGTTCAGCAGGCACTGCAATATGTCTAACATATCCAGCAGTGCAGTCAATAGTACAACCAACATGGTCAGCAGTCATTCCAGCAAAAGCCTTACAAAGTAGATANGCCACAACAGTATGTTCAGTAGCCACCACAGTATGTTCAACAACCTTAGCAGTATGTTCAGCAGGCACTGCAGTATGTCTAACATGTCCAGCAGTGCGGTCAACAGTACAACCAACATGGTCAGCAGTCATTCCAGCAAAAGCCTTACAAAGCAAATCGAGGACAAAGTCCAACGATGCCTACTCGAAGTGTATTCCTTTAAGGATGATGCAGTAGCGAAGATGTTTAGAAATCTAATCAAGAAACTAGAGTTCAGATTACCTGAGTCGATGAAACCAGAGAAAGTCAATAAGAAAGATCGGCTTAATTATTGCCCATACCACAAATTACTTGGACACGCCATAGAAGGTTGCTTCAGCTTCAAAGATTGGCTCGAGAGAAATTTCAAAGAATGAAATATAAAAATTCTAAAAGAATATTTAAAAGAACCTGAAAGAGGTTCTGTAAAAATGATTTTGGTCGAGTCAATCTCTCCGATAGATCCATACACAGCGGACGATGGATGATGCACAGTTTGGACTAGACCTTCCAAGAAGATAATAGATCAGATTCAAATTGCGTCAGCATAAGCTTCAGCTCAGAGTCTGCAACCTGCCAAGCCAGTGATAGCTATCGCGCCAAAGAGGCCACCACAACGGGAGACGAAGTAGAAGGAGTTCGTGAGCAAAACGAAGGTCGACTAGCATATCAAATTAAATCAAAAGTACATTTTATATTTTTTGAAAGAAGAATATTTTAGCGACTGATAGGGTAGCATCTCACCGCGGTTCATCGAATCCTCCAACAAAAAGGAATATCGACTAAGGTTTATTGTTCACTCGCCACAATTCCCACACTATTACAGTTTATACAGATGCTGATTGAGCCGAGTCCATCCATGATAAACAATCTACCACATGTTATTGCTTGATCGTATGGGGGAATCTTGACACTTGAAAAATTAAAAAATAATCTATGGTTGCCTATAATAATGCTACAGCCGAATTTCGATCAATGGCTTTGGCAGCGTGTGAAGACGTCTAGTTGCACATTATGCTTATTGAGTTACATATGCTAGTCACTACACCTTTGCAACTGTTTTGTGACCACAAAGTCGACATTAGCATTACTCATAATACGGTCCAACATGATCGTACCAAGCATGTGAATATTGACCGTCACTTTATCAAGGAGAAATTTGATTCCAAAGAGATTTGTGTTCTGTTTGTTTCATTCACTAGACAACTGGCCGATATTCTCACAAAAAATCTTTCTCGTTCATTGTTTGAAGATTTCAAATTCAAATTGAACATGATTGACATCTATGATTCAATTTGAAGGGGAGTATTAGAAGTTATTAGTATCTATTTCTTTCTTTTTCAAATATTTCCTAATTTATGTATTTACATGTTTATGTATTTCCTTGTTTATGTCTTTCGTTTTATCTCTAGATAGTTATTGAGAATTAATTTAATCCTAGAAATTTGTATATCATGTCTTTCCTATTTTATAACTATCGTATCTTATATTTATCTCCCTTCTGATATCAATAAAATTATTCCACTGAATTTCTACACAAATCATATAGTAGGTCTTTGTTCTACTATTTAAAAACCTTTTATCTTCTAAATACTTCAAATTTGTTCTAAGTTTTCAATGATTTCAGTGGATACCTCATTGATTAGAACTATATGATCTACAAAAAACACGCACTAAGATGTCTAACTTTTAATACTGAAAGTTTCTCCACAAAAAAAAAAAAACAAAAGAAATGGAATAAATCTTGATTCTTAATGTAAGCCTACAAAAATTAATNCAGAGTCTGCAACCTGCCAAGCCAGTGATAGCTATCGCGCCAAAGAGGCCACCACAACGGGAGACGAAGTAGGAGTTCGTGAGCAAAACGAAGGTCGATAGCTCGCAGAGTGGAGCAGGGGCTGCCACTATTAGATTGGTTGTGTCGAAATTGGGGGAAATGCCCCACGAATCCCTGAATTTGTACGATTATCTCTATTGTCCCTCTAGGATTTTATAATTCATAGATTTACGATTTCAGCTACGTTTTGACTGTTTCTAGTGATGATGTAACTGACCACAACCAATTTAACCAGGATTTTGATTCCCAAAACAATCCTCAAATCATACAAAATCCTGAAGTGTACATCAATGAAGGCAAAGTGGACAACAACAACACCAACTTCGGGAAGCGAGGAAGTGGTCCTCGAATGTAAAGGAGCACATATTGTCATTAACTTGGACTTTTCTGATTTAGAATCAACACCAAAGTAGTCAGCTAAAGTGTCAGAAGAGATAACAGAGGTATATTTAAGAGAGGAAAAGCGTTACCCCCGAGAACGACTTCGATGGAAAAAGGAAAACAAGCGGTTACTCCGGAAGAGCCACCTCTGACAATGGAAGAGACAAATGCTCAAGAGAAAACTAGAAGTTTAGACAAAGTGGATTACAACGTACTAGCTCATGGAAGAGACACATGCTCAAGGTCGTCGTCCGATACAACGTAAATTCTCCTATCTTTCAGATTATTTATAGGATCGTGTCATGTAAATATAAACCCTAAATAATAAAACTAGCAGGATGAAATATTAAATAACATCTTCTCAAAATTGAAGTCAGACAATATGATAGTTTAGGAAATCACCGAGGTTTTCCTCAAGATCCGTGACAACCTGTACATTTATTTCCTTTTGACTCCAAAAATAAATGTTCCCATTTGGTCCTTTTCCTATTTGACTTTTCTATGTCCAACCTTGAAAACTTTAAACTTTGATTCATGAAAATAGATACCTCTGATCATCATCGAGAGTTCTTTTAAGTAACTTCAGTCATTTGAGAGATAATTAACTATAAGGATTTGCCTCAATAGGGAGCTTTAAGAACTCAGGCAAGATAAATCTTATCTAATTTTTAATATCAGGTTAGGGAACTTGTCGGTCAAAATAAAAATTTAGCAGACTGAAACGGATGTCATGAATTCATTAATTTATTTAATTAAGTCTCATCATCAAGTAATGTGTCTATTTCTTGGGATAAGTGCGTTAGTGCTCGTTTACTTAAACTATTAAATAAATGAGATTCATCCAGTCTCATTTTTCAAAAAAATTATAATATTATTTTCAAAAAATCAATATATATATGTATACACACACACACACACACACACACACACACACA
>JXCR01145017.1:0-37454 GCA_002079205.1 Phalaenopsis hybrid cultivar | reverse complement strand
CATTTTATATTTTTTGAAAGAAGAATATTTTAGCGACTGATAGGGTAGCATCTCACCGCGGTTCATCGAATCCTCCAACTTAATTAGCATAAGCCTTTCTAAATAAAATACACCAAATTAATTTCAATGTACATTATCTGCATTCTTAAGATCAAAAAAAATTATATGAATATCCCTTCTGTATTCTATACATCCCCATTAGTTGTACCAAAATAGCTTCCGTAGATGATCTTTCTGGCATTAAACCAATTGATTCTTTCAAATTGATTCTGCTAAGTTTAGGAACTGTTATTCACTCCCATACTCCAATGCATGACTTATGAGTTTAATCCCTCTATAATTAAAATCACATTGCTCTTAATGACTGGCAACAAAATGCTTTTTCTCCAACCATCTGGCGCTCTCAAAGTTCTCCAAAGTCTATTATAAGGATTATTGAGATAAATCAATATAATATCTTCTACAACTCGTTAAATCTCAACAAGTATCTCATATGAATCTAAAACCTTACCTTTAAGCATCTTTTTTAGATCCAACGCAACACCTCTTTGTTAGATCAGACTACAATATACTCCACTATAATTTTTTGTTATTCTCTTCCAAAAAAAATTTTTTCTTAAAATTCACATTTAGTAGTTTCTCAAACAACATTTATCTTTCTTTTGAGTCTTGTCTTTAAATGAGATCACATTATTTTCATTTTAAAAGCGTCTAACTTAGATCAAAATCTCAATAGATTTCCATAACATTTAACATAAAATTTTATCAAATCTCATTTTCTCCTTCGTACTAATACTATAATATAAATACTAAATACTAGGGAATTTAACTTTATTCACAACCCTCTTTACAGCCATTTTTCTCATTAATTTTATAAGTCCAAGTAAATATTAAATTCGTCACATTTAAAAATAACTTTTCCCAAACATGAAAACAAAAAATTGCTCATGATTTCGAAGTAGCACTGTTATTGCAAGATCATAAGCTACTGTGAAATCAAACATATCTTCTTCCACTATATTTCTATATCCTACTCCAAAACCATCATGAATTCTCTCATAATCCATCCTACGGAAGTTATATGCTCGATTGAATCAACTCTAATAATTATTCTTTGAGTAAGGAGACACTGTAGTAGTTCATTCATTTCTACTAAAATTTATTTATTTTTTTAACTATCCACTTATCTAACTTGAGGAGCACGCATTGACTGTATTCAAATGGAATAAACAATAATTAACTTACTAGTAATCACCATATTACTAAATCTATTAAACTCAATAATTTTATCCTTCAACTATGTATTTTATAAATAGTCCAATTTTATTACTATTGTTAGTATTTCCAACATGCATTAGCTTATAATCTTCCCTAAAATCAATGGAGCATTATCCTTTCTATTTAATTTTTTTTTTTAACAAACAATATTTATTCAACTTTTCCACTAAGTTTATTTTTTTCAATTGAAACCTCACAAATTTCATCTAGCAAATCAAATGTAAAATTTAGAACTAGTTCATCCTTCTTAAAATAACCGGGATCATGTTAATTTATAATACATCACATATGAGTGATGTTCTGAACCACACATTCTTACAGTCCATGAACAATGGATCAAGTTATAGTGCCCCACTTACTACTACTCACCCTACAAACTGTATTTGCTCGTCACTTGAGAGGAATACCCCAAAACTAATAAGAGTCATTTCACTATACTTAACAAGTGTTTTACGATTGACAATTAATCAAATAACAACACAAATTTTTTCATCTAAGCTAAGATTGAGTAGAGGCAATAATTAAAAAATACAAAATACTACAAATAATAGTAGTAATAGTTAAAATAGTGGTAGTAAAATAATAGAAATAACACAAATAACAATAAATTTTCATATAAGTGTTGATATTGGCAGCAAAAAAACAAAAATAGAGTAAACAATAAAGGAATGGGCAACATGGATGATTGTTATACGAAAGAACCCTCTAATCATCAAAAGAAAAATACAAGGCAATTCAAATGTCGCAAACACTGTCTTATCTAACTAAATCAACAAGCACAATGATGCCTATAATAAAAAATAAGTTTACTCCAAAAAGCAACCTCTAAAAATGAATATAAATGACGGAATTTAGAAAATTAAATATACATGTCTAACACATTTACATGTGTATCCAAAGTTTATTTGAAGTGACACCTAATATATCACGATTAGAAATCCTAAATCATAAATGCCTTCTACATCAAGAAAGTTTTAACCACCCAAGGCAAACCGATTCTCTGGCCTATTTATTCTTCCAAATGACTTCAGCCATAAAGCTTACGAATCAAAATACATAGTATACAACATGTGTGTGTATTTATATGTGCATGCATCCACATGTATGCATATAAACGGTATAACTTAAATAAATATGCATGCATTAAACACGAGCATTAGTATATATATACACAAGGAGAATGCAGAAATATTTCTATGATGCATGCATGAATTTGTGTATGCAGGTACAAGTATGAATGTGCAACTGTTAGTAATGCATGAATGATTCTATTGCCCATTCAAGCTACAGTAGAGCTAGAGTTTTCATCATCTTGATTCCTTCTTCCAAATATTTTAGTCAAATCTCACACCTGACAAATCGAGATTGCAATCTAAATCTATATGCAAAAGCGTCTAAGATTTTTTCTAGAACTTTCATGGAACTAGCATTTCCATCCTTTTTTCTTCTGGAGAAGCTCACACTTGGAGCTTCAACATGTAAATGAAACGTAATGATTCTAATCCTTATATCTGAAATTACAAAGCGTCAAAATATTGATTGATTAATATTTCAGATGTAAATAGCGTGCATTCAGCCATTAACAAATGTCTAACAAAAGATGATCAAAATGGTCAAGCAACCTTGTAAAGTTCACAAAACAGCCCATTTTCAACACTGCAAAAATAGGCCATTGTTATTCTAGGTTCATAATAAATAAATAATCTTCTATGCAATATATGCAAAAGTAGGGCTCGTGCAGATTTCACAGTCAAAATGTGACAACACACATTTTGAGAACTGAACGAATTTTACTAATATAGCCCGAGTCATATTAATAGTAAGAGAACTACTGTGATAAAAAAATAGTTCATTAATAGCCATTTCATAGTTGACATTTATCAATGATTTTTTTCCTTTAAACTCAACACTGAGCCAAATTGTCATAAAAAATATGCTAGCCCGTCATCAATACTTTTATACTGCAATAATCCGGATACAATAATTAATTAACCAAAAAAATAACCTGTAGTACAATAATAGCAATAGAAATAGAATAAAACGAACACATTGAATCATGAATCAAGCCATGTTACTAAATAAAATGTTAATTTTCGCACAAGCAAAAACATCTTGAAGGAATCTTCTAGCCACTATTGAGAAAATAGTTTTTTTTCCTCAAATATTTTTCCATAATAATGACATTAATTCGAGAAGCTCTGAAAGTTTAATGTGAAGAGAATATTCATTTCCCCACTAATTAATAAACAAAATATCAAATTACTATATTCCATGAAAATTTGTTTGTCAATCAAGTGCATAAAATTTCATTAATGAATGGCATAAACGGAAACACCTAAAACAATGATTAGATTGCTCAACTTTGACACAGCGGTATAGGACTTCAAATTATACAAATAGGTTAGCACTAACGGAGGGCACACTAACATGCATCAAATCTTCCTAGGTCCTGTACTCGCAAGAGCCTCGAGCATTGTGCGTGTGCTTGTAACCAAGGAATGCCTAAATACTATAATAAGACATTCTTCAGATTTATTATCAATTTTTCAGCTTGAACTAATTTTTACGATCAAATAATATTTAGAATAAGATAAACATGCTAGTGCAATATCCAATATCCACGCATGCTCATGTAGAAGCAATGCATCCATCCGCCTGCACCCAAACAACCATAGAAACGTAATATCACGCATGCTTTGTGAATATGGTGCATTTACGCTAAAACCCAAACAAATATAACCCACCGTCATACTTTGTATGCTGCAAATGAATATTGTTGAATGAGCTAAAGCAGAAATAATACAAGAAAAAAATGTTGTAACACTGACAAATATAGCAAACACAATAATTACAATTGAAAGCAAGCATATAATTAAGAATGACCTGATAATAAAATTTCCTTTCCAAAAAAATTGAAACAATTGCATCAGATATCACCTAATGAAATACCTGATCAGACAATCATGATTCATGAGCATCAAAATGAAACATATGAGTACTTGATGAAATATTAACACATCACAAGCTTTTAGTATGAAAATGATTTTCAAACCCACTTTAGTTTTGTCCCCAAANGAGTACTTGATGAAATATTAACACATCACAAGCTTTTAGAAGTATGAAAATGATTTTCAAACCCACTTTAGTTTTGTCCCCAACATCACCTGGAACCCAACGTGCATGTATGGGCACACTCTAGAATCCATGTTATGCTCTGGGTGGTGTTCAGCATGCATGGGGTTAAGAATCACTGATCTACTAGTATTCCTTCTTCATAAATTAGTTTTGAAGACTTGTTCTGACCATTGACCCTCAAGTTTGGTGTAATAACAAATTTTTGAGAAATTTAAGAAAATTTTTGGCGACAAATTGTACTTCAAATTTTGCACCCCTAAGATTTCAATCAAAACAAGTTTAGAAATTTTTACACAAGAAATCAATCAATTCTATTTAAACAATGTATGCAAATTATGAATGGATTGGAAGATATAAAAGTTTGAAGTTATATATTTAATTAACCCAAATAGTCCTTTAATTAACTCTCTCTAATCTTCTACTACTGTTCACAACTGACCAATTACACCGCTTTTATTTCGTTCGTTCAGTTGAAGGAGTTTCGAGCTTCGAATGTTCCTCCCGATTTTCTCTCCTGACTCCCGTTTGCTCCTCTCACTCTTTCGATCCCGCTCCCNCCAATTACACCGCTTTTATTTCGTTCGTTCAGTTGAAGGAGTTTCGAGCTTCGAATGTTCCTCCCGATTTTCACTTCTGACTCCCGTTCGCTCCTCTCACTCTCTCGATCCCGCTCCCTGTCTCTTTCTCACGCGGCAGAAGCAGGCGTGAGGGAGCTGCGACCCTTGCTATAGTGCAAGGGCCGTGGGCAATAGACGGTCAAGCGACACATAGAAAGCAACGGGATGCAGTTTAGGGCTCTAGGGTAANTCACGCGGCAGAAGCAGGCGTGAGGGAGCTGCGACCCTTGCTATAGTGCAAGGGCCGTGGGCAATAGACGGTTGAGCGGCACATAGAAAGCCACGGGATGCAGTTTAGGGCTCTAGGCTATTTTTTTTGTAAGTGTGAATCTCTTTTTCATGACATTTGAGGCAATCATTTTCTTCCTCGCACTTTCATTTTGAGTTTTGTCTCATTCTTCGTGCCTTTTTTCCTTTCTAATAGTCGTCAGAGGCGCCGATTGTGTCGAAAAAGTTTTTGGTGAGCTTCCATGAGGGTTCTAGCACGATATCAGCTAGGAAAGTTATAGTTNTTGAGGCAATCATTTTCTTCCTCGCACTTTCATTTTGAGTTTTGTCTCATTCTTCGTGCCTTTTTTCCTTTCCAATAGTCGTCAGAGGCGTCGATTGTGTCGAAAAAGTTTTTGGTGAGCTTCCATAAGGGTTCTAGCACGGTATCAGCTAGGACAGTTATAGTAGGAGGTGATGGAATGCAAATTTGGTACCTTTGGAGAAGAGTTGGTCATCGAGAAAGTCGTTTAAGATGTGTTTTGGCAAATTAATGATATTTTGAGCTAAATTACATAATGAATTTAAATATGAATCCCTAATTCTTCTAAGATTCCAAGCTATTTATCTGAAGCAACAAGTTGGGAGCAAGTGTGTAGAAGCAAGAAGTTGAGAGCAAGTGTGTAGAAGATCGTCATAGAACAACTCCATAAAGTTTAGGTAGCAAATTCAAATGCTAAATTAAGAAGAATAATTTAATTTACGAAAATCACTTTAATCTTAAGTTTAATATTATGTATTATAAGTTATTAAGCTCAACATAAAGATCACCGCAACCTCAAGTTAACCATCGAAGATTAAAAGTTTAGCATGACAACTGATGTAAGTAATTATATTTTCAAATTTCAGTAATTTTCTTTATTTCAGAATGTATGTTGATTTATATGTATACTTTAGTTCAATTAGATTTATACTGCAGTAAATTCTTCATATTATTAGATATGAAAGATATGCATGATAAACATAGTAAGAAAAAATGTGCATGATAAGCATAGTAGGAAAATATGTGAATGCATAAAAGATATGCATGAGATGAATGGTATTTGAATAGACATTTTATGTAAAACATGTAAGATACACATGCAGAAAAGACCAACATATATGATTTCTTATAGACTTGCAACATACATATTGAATTCTTCTCTTTGAATTACTGTAATTTAGAAGTGTGATTACTCCTGAGTTAACTTTATATTACACATTATGTTGTTTTAATAATGTTTTTAAGTTTTAAACATTTGAACAAGATGATAGAAGTAGAGCAAATGCATACAGGAGGCGAGAACAACAACAAAAAATGTACAATTTCTATTTGTTAATTTTAATTTATTTCTTTAGTCGCTCTTTCATGTATTATTTTGAATATTAAATTGTTAGTGATAGAGTTAGAATAATGGAGAATTGATTTCCATCGTCCGATTGTCCATTCCCGTCTTAATTAACTCCAAGTCCCGGGCCGGGTCGCGACATCTGGTCAGTCGAAAAATAAATAAAAGCAAATGCTCAGAAAAAAAACTTTTACNGCTTATTTTTGTTCCTATTTGTTGCGCTCCGCTGTTGGAACATATGCTGAAATATTTCTTAATGTTGGAAATCATATTTTTGGGGCCTTTATCTTGCACTTCTTGCTGTCCCTTGTTGGAATACATGTTAGAGGTTGTTTTAAATGTTGGAAATCATATTTTGGGGCCTTTATCTTGCACTTCTTGCTGCCCCTTGTTGAAATACATGTTAGAGGCTGTTTTAAATGTTGGAAATCATATTTTTGGGGCCTTTATCTTGCACTTCTTGCCGCCCCCTTGTTGGAATACATATTAGAGGGTGTTTTAAATGTTGAAAATCATGTTTTTGGGGCCTTTATCTTGCATCCCTTTGCTGCCCCCTTGTTGAAATACATGTTAGACGCTGTTTTAAATGTTGGAAATCATATTTTGGGGCCTTTAANTGAAGTATGTTAGAGCTAATAGTGGTGATTAATTAATTCGGAAATAGGACACTCATGCAAGCACAGAGAGGGGAAAAAGAAGAAAATAAAAAATAAAAAAAGGAACAATGCAAAAAATACAAAGGAATTTTATAAAAGTTAAACCTAATAAATAGAAAAGTCCTATTGCCAATCCTATGGATTTCACTTGATTGATTGTGGAGATTATTGCCCTAATTTCAAAAAGATACATAGAAAAGTAACCTGTGAACCACAACAAAGTTTTTATAGCATTTTTTTTGTGAGGAAAAAATTAGGCTCTACACTTGATGACTAATCTATCATCACATCTCCAGTGCACTTATAATTACTGAATAAGTTCAGTTGTGTGGGCTCCAAAAATTTTGACCGCTCCCCAGAGACTCTGCATTTATTTTATTTTTGATTTGTTGAAGACGGGTTGAATTGTAGATAAGACATTACCCAGAGACTTTGCCCTCATTTTGTGAGGAATTTTTATCTAGGGTTCGAGGATTCAAATAGGCGCTAGCCCAAATGATTAATTACCCCTCCCAATAACAGTAAAACACTTTTGATTAAGGCAAGTCATTAATAATTCAATGTTCACCATAAAATGGTAGTAGAATTAGAATTTTTTTTGTAAAATTTATCACTTGAAGCTTAAAATGGATGGTGGGGGAATGAAGACGAAACACAATCAAGATCCTATGATTTTGTCATCTCGGGACGTCATGATCTCTAATCTACTTAGTCAAAGTAGATAATCGACCCAACCAGACAAAAGAATTCTTGTCAGCAGCCATGAGTAGTGTGTCCAAGAGATCCTTGTAAATCTGAGGTGGATAATTATCTAAGGGGATAAATTTAAGTTGACCTTAGCTGACAAAAGGCTTTGTGTCAATCAATTGTACCCTTATGATTCACAACTCAAATGGTAGAAAGTTATTGAGAAACATACAGGTTGCGGTCGTGACCGCAATATAATGGTGCTATTTGGCGACAATCAACCGTCAAAAGGCTTTGATCGTAACAACTATTTTGTGGGATCATTTGACTGTGAAATCAAGCGGGCAGAATATTAGGGCTACAACTTGATTGGCATGTGATTATTTTGATTGTGAATATAGAGATACATTTAATATGACAATAGTCATTTATGAGCTGAAGTCAATCAGAAATTTGTCACCCTCAACAAACTATCGTGAAGAGCGAATGAATTTTGTTTTTAGCTTTCAAGTGATTAAATTTACTTATATATTAATTGGTTATTTTGAAAATCTTGATTTAAAAAATTGACCGTTCCGGTTGAAATATTCTATCAACTTGGCTATCATCGGGAGTTAAGCATTTTAAGACTTATATTTGAAGGGAGGCATTTAGATTTTTAGGGTATGAGTTCTGATGACCCTATCTTTACAAGGAGGAGGATTGAACCAGGTGATTTAGACTTGTAAATTCTTATCATAAGTTTTAGATGTTTATTTTGAAGTTATTAGACTTGTCAACTCCAGTCATTGTAAAGAGGAGGATCGGACTAGTTGGGTGGGACTTAAAACTCCATCTTAAAGACAAGACAACCTGATTAGCCAGCACAACATTCTCGAACCTAATATTTGAGCATTATATACATTTGTTGGAGCACACACAAGCTTTAATTTCATCGATTTAAGTAAATTCAAAAATTTGGAGACTTTGAAGACTTGTAGAACCTTTAAACTATAATTAGGAATTACAATTTAGGTTAAGAGATTTTCAAATCATGTACATGACTTTTATCTATATGAATCTCTTAAGGCATAAACAGTTTAGGAGAGTGCAAACTAAGCCTCAAAATATTTTCCTATATCCCAAATTATTGACATGAAGCTTATATAAACTTTAAAGACTTTAGCTATTTTGAAACTATAAGTTTTTTATTTAAAAATTATCACATGTAATGTTACACCTTCGGGCTTTAATGGGGACCGCCTTCTGTTTGTTATTAGGTGTATTGTGAATTTGGTGACAGTGATGATTAATTTCAAATTTTAAGGAAACTCCATATTTGAATTACTCTTCGCCAATATGAGTCTAAATTCAAAAAATTCAAGTTTGAATTGATTTTCAATCTCCAGGAACCTAAGTATGAATAGCTCAATTTCAAAATATTTTTAGGTATTCTGAGCTTAAATTTTAAACTCCAGTTTTAATATTTTTTAAGCCTTGAAAGTTTATGTTTTAAAAGTCACAACTTTAAAACTTATAAAATCTTATGAGTCTAAATATTTAAAAAACAGGTCCAAAATATTTTAAACCCTAAAAGCCTAAATTATAAAATCTTGAATTTCAAAATTACTTTAAAATTCAAATGATTCAAATTCTATTTTATTTCTTAAGCTCAAAAATTCCAAAATTTTAACTTATTTACAAGTCCAAATGTAAATTTTAGAGGATACAGGAAATGTCAACTCCAGTTTAGGGGATACAGAAGAATGTCAGCTTTACCAATTGCCTTAAAAGACGCACACGTCAGTTTCATGAGACACTCTGAGGAGCAAAAATAAAAATTTAACCCAATATCTTAAGGACGCAGCAACAACCTTCAATTNTTATTTCTTAAGTTCGAAAATTCCAAAATTTTAACTTATTTACAAGTCCAAATGTAAATTTTAGGGGATACAAGAAATGTCAACTCCAGTTTAGGGGATACAGAAGAATGTTAGCTTTACCAATTGCCTTAAAAGACGCACACGTCAGTTTCATGAGACACTCTAACTGAGGAGCAAAAATAAAAATTTAACCCAATATCTTAAGGACGCAGCAACAACCTTCAATGTATTTGCACAAAAGGTTAGATCGCAACCAGCATTTCCCGAACGGTACTCGATTTCCCTCAAATGCATGTTTTAAAATCCTAATTTTAAAAATTTTTCCAAATGAGTATTGTCACATGATTCCTTGAATTAGGCTAGTTGTTGTTTGGAATTGTCATGGTCATTAAAAGTTTTAAATTTTGGTATTGAATATCCCTTTGGATAAGGGACTTCATCATATCCCTTTGNATCCTAATTTTAAAAATTTTTCCAAATGAGTATTGTCACATGATTCCTTGAATTAGGCTAGTTGTTGTTTGGGATTGTCATGGTCATTAAAAGTTTTAAATTTTGGTATTGAATATCCCTTTAGATAAGGGACTTCATCATACTCAACTGAATAAGGGCAGCCTTTACCCACCAGCTTCTTAGCCAGTTCTAAGGCTATTAAAGCCTTGATCTTTTCATTGATCAATGTCTCAAGCTACACCATTGTCACAAACTCAGATGTACTGACAATATTTTGAGTTATAGGTTGACGGGTCACCTGATTCATCTCATTTCTCTCTACAAAGATGCCTCATGCATCTGAAGTTTGTGGAACTGGTTTGATAGTGGAGTTAGCAGCAACGCTGCTAGGTGCTTGATGGGTGTTTGGCACGACAAATGTAAGGACTGTCGGAGCATTTCTTTGCATCAACTCCATCATGACAATCATCTACGTCATCATTTCATTCATATTACTGTTGAGCTGAGATATTTCTTTACCCTTGGCTCTTAATTGACATCACATTTGCTTTCGTTCTCGCTAAAGCAACTGTATCAATAAGAATAGTTTCTTCAACCCTTAATTCTTCTACCAACTCATCTTCTGATGAAGAACTATCATGCTCTTCTTGTTTTTCTATTTGAGCAGTAGGTTGAATTGTGTGTCGTCGAGTCTAGTAGAAGCGAGGGTTTGGTTAGTCATTGACATTATCTAGCATATAGAACACTTCTACCTCCATTGTATCTTCATTATTATTGTCCACTTCTTGCATTCTAATCTCCGAGCGATGATTTCAATAAATATCGAGCTCAGAGAGTGGAACAAATAATTTTTCAATTAAAGGGCTTTGAGAGAGATGGATATCTTCTCCGATAAAAGTTGATTGACGATGGGACTTATTAGAGGAATCTCTAATGTGTCGACCACCATGATATTCATTAAGTTGGGTTTCTTTTTTACAACTCATTCTTGATTGATAGTGGATCTCTGGGAATGCACATTGGATGTCATGCTTTTTCTCATGGAGTCTTGACCTCCAAAATTCTTGACCTTTTCATTGAGATCTTTTAGTGGCGGATTTCTTGACACTTTGTCAGAGTGTCATGCCCGAGGGTCACCGAGCGATCTGTAGCGACTATTGACAAGTCTTTTAGTCGGATTTTGATCCACCTTAATTATAATGGGTCTTCCATACTTCCTTTCATTAAACTCTTCTCCTTTGCCAATTTCAAAACCTTGTGCATTCGAGCAGACAAGATTTCAAATTTTTTCTTTTCTACATATAGTGGTTGGTGTTGTTGATTCCAGAAAGACAGTTTAATATCGCCAGTTTGAGGAGTTGCATTTAAGAAAGTGTATGCCCCATAGTTCGAGTCATATAGTGGTATGTGTTGTTAATCCTTTAATTCGACGAGGTTGTCGACCCAAACTGATAGAAGAATTCTTGTCAGCAATCATGAATTGCGTCATCCAAGAGATCCTTTTAGATCTGAGTGGATATTTGTTTAATATGACAAATTTAAGTTGACCTTAACAAACAAAAGAGTGTGTTAATCAATTGAAGCATTATGATTTACAACACAAAGGGTAGAAAGTTGTAGGGGAACAGACAGGTTGCGGTCGTGACCATAATATAATGGTGTCATTTTGCGGCAACCATCAGGGCAGAGGATTCTGACCGTAACTATTATTTTGTGGTGTCATTTGGCAGTGAAATCAAGCAAGCAGAAGATTCAAGTAACGTCCTTACTAACATGCAATTACTTTGATTGTGAATGCAGATATATACTTTGTATGACAGTAGCACTTTGCGAGCTGAAGTCAAAAAAAAATGTCACCATTGACAAACTATTGCGAATGACAGATGAACATTACTTTTAGCCTTTTAGTGATTAAATTTTACTTGTATAATAATTTATTATTTTGAAAATCTTGATTTTAAAGATTGACCCATTCGATTGAAATATTCTATCAACCCGACCATCATCGAGGAGTTAAGCATTTTAAGACTTTTATATTTGAAGGCAGGCTTTTAGATTATTAGGTTATGAGTCATTTCGACTCTTGTCCAAATAAGGAGGAAATCAGACCAGGTGATTTGACTTATAAATTCTTAATTTAGGATTTACACATTTTTTTCAAAGTTACTAGAATCGTCAACTCCAATTATTGCAAGAATGAACAAATTAGTTAAGTGACATTTACAACCATATCTTATAGACAAGACAACCCGATCATCTCACGTAGCATTATCAACCTAAAATTTGAGCGTTTTATATATTGGTTAGAGCACATGCGTGCCTTAATTTCATATATTTGTGCAACATTTAACTATAATTATGATTTACAATTTAGGCCAAGTGATTTTGATATCATGTATATGACCTTTATCTATATGAATCTCTTAAGGCAT
The DNA here is from genome assembly GCA_002079205.1 of Phalaenopsis hybrid cultivar. Classification (NCBI taxonomy): domain Eukaryota; kingdom Viridiplantae; phylum Streptophyta; class Magnoliopsida; order Asparagales; family Orchidaceae; genus Phalaenopsis; species Phalaenopsis hybrid cultivar. The sequence continues at coordinate 24,739 of JXCR01145017.1, read as the reverse complement.
ACACAATTTAAGAGAGTGCAAACAAAGTCAAAATATTTTCAAATATTCCAAATCATTACATTTGACTTAGGAATAACATGAAGCTTATATATGCTTTAAAGACTTGAGTTATTTTGAAGATATAAGTTTTTTATTTGGAAAATAGCACATGCAATGTTATCTCTTCGGGCTTTAATGGGGACCGTCTTCTGTTGGCTAACATTTTAAATGCCATGTTATCTCTTCAGGCTTTAATAGATGGGAATTTTAAAAACGTAATTTGAAAAAGTTTTCCAAATGAGTCCACAGTTTTCCTCAATCGGTACATAATATCTCCACCAACGGATACTCGCATTTCCTCAAATGAACATTTCGAAAATTGCCCCATTACCCTAAAATTATACCTTCTCAACCACGACGACAACAATCGATAACAAAATAACATAGCATCACAACACAATCTTATACTTTTTTTACAACAATGCATAGTAAAATAAAATAAAAAATCAAAACAAATATTAAACTCGCTCGGGTAGGAGAGGGGGATAATGGGTCGAATTAGACGTAATAAGCAAAATAGACTCAATGGGTAGGGCTCGAACTTCGATTTTATGAACTAAGAAAGAGGCGAAAGAGGTAGATCATGATTGTCTGAAACAAAGAGAAGGGCTTTGGTTTGAGATTGCTCCACTAGGTGAATGCACGTGAAACAATGAAGAAAGCTTCGATTTTGTGGTAGGCTAGGGCAGAGCAAAACCAACGAATGAGTTTGACACGGGGAAGAAGGTAAGTGCGGCGAGGTTTTGACAAGTTAAGGCAATTGAAGGTGTCACGGGTACAGTGGAAAGGGCGAGGAGGGTCGCGGNAGATAGGGGAACTTGTTGGCCTTTTTATAAAAATATTTCGCAGACCAAACGGATGTCACAAATTGTTTAGTCATGTGATTGAATCCCTATTACAAGTGATATATTTATTCTTCGGGATAAATGTATTGCATGTAGTATTGTATTAAATCATCTAAACTATTTAAAAGGTGAGACTCGTTTGGTCTCACTTATTTAAAAAAAAACTAAAATGTTACTTCTTTCAAAAAGTTATATTTATATTTAAATTATTTTTAAAATCACAAAATCATCACTCTTTTTCAAATCACGAAGGTTGGACAATAAAACGGCCGACATCACCATATAATGGTAGTAGAATTAGAATTTTTTTATAAAATTTATCACTTGAAGCTTAAAATGGATGGTGGGGGAATGAAGACGAAACACAATCAAGATCCTATGATTATGTCATCTCGGGACGTCATGATCTCTAATCTACTTAGTCAAAGTAGATAGTCAACCCAACCGGACAAAAGAATTCTTGTCAGCAGTCATGAGTGGTGTGTCCAAGAGATCCTTATAAATCTGGGGTGGATAATTATCTAAGGGGATAAATTTAAGTTGACCTTAGCTGACAAAAGGCTTTGTGTCAATCAATTGTACCCTTATGATTCACAACTCAAATGATAGAAGGTTATTGAGAAACATACAGGTTGCGGTCGCGACCGCATTATAATGGTGCTATTTGGCGACAATCAAACGTCAAAAGGCTTTGATCGTAACAACTATTTTGTGGGGTCATTTGACTGTGAAATCACGCGGGCATAATATTAGGGCTACAACTTGATTGGCATGTGATTATTTTGATTGTGAATATAGAGATACATTTAATATGACAATAGTCATTTATGAGCTGAAGTCAATCAGAAATTTGTCACCCTCAACAAACTATCGTGAAGAGCGAATGAATTTTGTTTTTAGCTTTCAAGTGATTGAATTTACTTATATATTAATTGGTTATTTTGAAAATCTTGATTTAAAAAATTGACCGTTCCGATTGAAATATTCTATCAACTTGGCCATCATCGGGAGTTAAGCATTTTAAGACTTATATTTGAAGGGAGGCATTTAGATTTTTAGGGTATGAGTTCTGATGACCCTATCTTTACAAGGAGGAGGATTGAACCAGGTGATTTAGACTTGTAAATTCTTATCATAAGTTTTAGATGTTTATTTTGAAGTTATTAGACTTATCAACTCCAGTCATTGTAAAAAGGAGTATCAGACTAGTTGGGTGAGACTTAAAACTCCATCTTAAAGACAAGACAACCTGATTAGCCAGCACAACATTCTCGAACCTAATATTTGAGCATTATATACATTTGTTGGAGCACACACAAGCTTTAATTTCATCGATTTAAGTAAATTCAAAAATTTGGAGACTTTGAAGACTTGTAGAACCTTTAAACTATAGTTAGGAATTACAATTTAGGTTAAGAGATTTTCAAATCATGTATATGACTTTTATCTATATGAATCTCTTAAGGCATATACAGTTTAGGAGATTATAAACTAAGCCTCCAAATATTTTCCTATATCCCAAATTATTGACATGAAGCTTATATAAACTTTAAAGGCTTTAGCTATTTTGAAACTATAAGTTTTTTATTTAAAAATTATCACATGTAATGTTACACCTTCGGGCTTTAATGGGGACCGCCTTCTGTTTGTCATTAGGTGTATTGTGAATTTGGTGGCAGTGATGATTAATTTCAAATTTTAAGGAAACTCCATATTTGAATTACTCTTCGCCAATATGAGTCTAAATTCAAAAAATTCAAGTTTGAATTGACTTTCAATCTCCAGGAACCTAAGTATGAATAACTCAATTTCAAAATATTTTTAGGTATTCTGAGCTTAAATTTTAAACTCCAGTTTTAATATTTTTTAAGCCTTGAAAGTTTATGTTTTAAAAGTCACAACTTTAAAACTTATAAAATCTTATGAGTCTAAATATTTAAAAAACAGGTCCCAAATATTTTAAACCCTAAAAGACTAAATTATAAAATCTTGAATTTCAAAATTACTTTAAAATTCAAATGATTCATATTCTATTTTATTTCATAAGTTCGAAAATTCCAAAATTTTAACTTATTTACAAGTCCAAATGTAAATTTTAGGGGATACAGGAAATGTCAACTCCAGTTTAGGGGATATAGAAGAATGTCAGTCTTACCAATTGCCTTAAAAGACGCACACGTCAGTTTCATGAGACACTCTAAATGAGGAGCAAAAATATAAATTTAACCCAAGATCTTAAGGACACAACAACAACCTTCAATGTATTTGCACAAAGGTTAGATCGCAACCAACATTTCCAGAATGGTGCTCGATTTTCCCTCGGATGGATGTTTTAAAATCCTAATTTTAAAAAGTTTTCCAAATGAGTATTGTCACATGATTCCTTGAATTAGGCTAGATGTTTGGGATTGTCATGGTCATTAAAAGTTTTAAATTTGGGTATTGAATATCCCTTTGGATAAGGGACTTCATCATACTCAACTGAATAAGGGCAGCCTTTACTCACCAGCGTCTCAGCCAGTTCTAAGGCCATTAAAGCCTTGATCTTTTCATTGATCAATGTCTCGAGCTACACCGTTGTCACAAACTCGGATGTACTGACAATATTTTGAGTTATAGGTTGACGGGGCACCTGATTCATCTCATTTCTCTCTACAGAGATGCCTCATACATCTGAAGTTTGTGGCACTGGTTTGATAGCGGAGTTAGCAGCAACGCTGCTAGGTGCTTGATGGTTGTTTGGCACGACAAATGTAAGGACTGTCGGAGCATTTCTTTCATCAACTCCATCATGACAATCATCTACATCATCATTTCATTCATATTACTGTTGAGCTGAGATATTTCTCTATCCTTGGCTCTTAATTGACATCACATTTGCTTTTGTTCTCGCTAAGGCACCTGTATCGATAAGAATAGTTTCTTCATCCCTTAATTCTTCTACCAACTCATCTTCTGATGAAGAACTATCATGCTCTTCTTGTTTTTCTATTTGAGCAGTAGGCTGAATTGTGTGTCGTCGAGTCTGGTAGAAGTGAGGGTCTAGTTAGTCATTGACATTATCTAGCATATAGACCACTTCTATCTCCATTGTATCTTCATTATTGTTGTCCACTTCTTGCACTCTAATCTCCGAGCGATGATTTCAATAAATATCGAGCTCAAGAAGTGGAACAAATAATTTTTCAATTAAAGGGCTTTGAGAGAGATGGATATCTTCTCCGAGAAAAGTTGATTGACGATGGGACTTATTATAGGATTCTCTAACGGGGTTTCTTTTTTACAACTCATTCTTGATTGATAGCGGATCTTTAGGAATGCACATTGGATGTCACGCTTTTTCTCATGAAGTCTTGACCTCTAAAATTCTTTACCTTTTCGTTGGGATCTTTCAGTGGTGGATTTCTAGACACTTTGTCCGAGTGTCATGCCCGAGGCTCACCGAGCGATCTGTAACGACTACTGACAAGTCTTTTAGTCGGATTTTGATCCACCTTAATTATAATGGGTCTTCCATACTTCCTTTCATTAAACTCTTCTCCTTTGCTACTTTCAGAACCTTGTGCATTCGAGCAGACAAGGTTTCAAATTTTTTCTTTTCTTCATATAGTGGTTGGTGTTATTGATTCCACAAACACAGTTTAATATCGCCAGTTTGAGGAGTTGCATTTAAGAAAATGTATGTCCCATAGTTAGAGTCATATAGTGATATGCGTTGTTAATCCTTTAATTTGACGAGGTTTTCGACCCAAATTGATAGAAGAATTCTTGTCAGCAGCATGAATTGCGTCATTCAAGAGATCCTTTTAGATCTGAGTGGATATTTGTTTAATATGACAAATTTAAGCCGACCTTAGCTAACAAAAATCGTGTCAATCAATTGTACCATTATGATTTACAACTCAAAGAGTAGAAAGTTGTCGAGGAACAGACAAGTTGCGATCGTGATCATAATATAATGGTGTCATTTGGCGACAAGCATCAGGGCAGAGGACTCTGAATGTAACCACTATTTTGTGGTATCATTTGACAGTGAAATCAAGCAAATAGAAGATTCAGGGAACGCACTTACTAACATGCAATTATTTTGATTGTGAATGCAGATATATAGTATGACAGTAGCACTTTGTGAGCTGAAGTCATAAAAAATTTGTCACCATCGACAAACTATTGCGAATGGCAGATGGACATTACTTTTAGCCTTTTAGTGATTAAATTTTACTTGTATAATAATTGGTTATTTTGAAAATCTTGATTTTAAAGATTAACCCATGCGATTGAAATATTCTATCAACCCGACCATCATCGAGGAGTTAAGCATTTTAAGACTTTCATATTTGAAGGCGGGCTTTTAGATTATTAGGTTATGAGTCATTTCGGCTCTTGTCCTTATAAGGAGGGAAATCAGACCGGGTGATTTGACTTATAAATTCTTATTTTAGGATTTAGACATTTATTTTGAAGTTACTAGAGTCGNGATCGCATAGAGAAGATCGCGTGAATAGGGAAGGAGGTGATGGTTTTTGTGCAGGGAAGAAGGTTGATGCGGGATCAGGGAAGTGCAGAAGAAGAAAAGTGGAACGACACTGTGAGTGTATGATCAACAAGGAAGGAGCGACGAAGTAAAGAAAGATCATGTAGGTGTCGCTTAAGAAGAAGAATTCAGGATTTACATGCGACAACAGGGAGGAGAACTAGGACTGAAGACAGAATAGTACAAATGAAATGGGGGGACGGTAACTTACGTTGCGTGGGTTTCAAACCAGAGAAGATGAATGAAGCAGGGGGAGGAAGGGGGGGGTAAGGATTGCCAGAGAGGAAGTCTTCACACTGTCGCAGTTTCAAGTGGAGAACGAAAAAGAAGAGCAACGGAGAGATCGTACAATTGAGAAAATAAGTTATGGGAGACTCCCTTTTAATTCGAATAGAAGCGCGAACAGTTAACAGCATGAAAGTGGGAACGAATGACTTAATATCAATTAAATTTAATTAAATCAAATTAAATCTAATTAATAATATTAATTAATTTTAAAAATCTTTTAACGTCAACATCTGAAGTTTCAATTTTTCAATTGGAGCAATCTTTGTCAACATCAATTGGATTCGAGCTCTCAGGAATAATCCTAATGGTTAAAATACCATCCTCCAAAGTCAACTAAAAGAACTGATTATGAACTTGAATGTGTTTTCTCCTATAAAGACAAACTTGATTATCTGCTAAATGAATAACATCCCGATGGTCACAATCCAAAACACACTTCTTACACTTTGACTCGGGTCTTCCAAGAATAATTGCAACCAAAAAATCGTTCTTGTTTCAATCACAGCAATAAACTCTGCCACTATAGCAGAAGTAAATAACTTATGTAGCTTTGAAACACTGCATGCTTGTTCTTACTTTTTCAAGCAGTAATATCTCCAATTATGTCAACATTAACACATCCATGTGGTTACAATAGAAACTTCATAATTTACATTAACTCTCAGAAAACTAAGAATCTACTTTTTTTTTCCTACCATGTTGTTTATCTAGGTAACTATTTAGAACACTCAAAACATAAGCAACGTTGGGTCTAGTATACATCATAGCATGCATAACACTGCTAATAGTTAAAACATATGATACATTCTTCATAAAAGCCCGTTGCTTCTTTATCAAATGTTACTACTCAATTAGTTTAAAGTAACCGCCAAAAGAGTACTTATAAGCTTGTCGTCTAGCAACTGAACCTATTAAGCACCTTGTTTGCATAGATTTCCTAAGATAGCTTTAAAATATAATTATTCCTTGTAATCATCATTCAATGAACTAATTACGAGGAATTAAATTCTAAATAGTAGACTCCTTTGACAATGTCTTTTGTTAGAAGTTATATTAGGAAATAATTTATTTCTATTAGAAATTATGAGGATTATATTTCTTAATATAATTTTATTTCATTTCCAATTTTAGCTTTATTTTCTTGGATTGAATTTATTTCTTTTCCTATTTACGCTTTCCTATTTTATGTTGTTTCATTATCTCTAAATAATTAATATAAATTTATTGATTAAAGATATGAAGTGTTATATCTTTCCTTTCCTATTATTTTATTTTTCTTATCTTTCCTATTTAGGATTCGTATAAGCGTAATTTATAACCTCTATTCATATCAATAATATTATTCTACATTATACTAAAAATCAACATGGTATCAGAGCCTTGAAACAAACCCTAGAGTTTCCTGCCGCCGGAAACTTTCTATTCCTTGCAGCCGACAAACTTTGTTGTACTGCAAGCCCTTCCTTCGCCTCTTTTGAATTTTTCTGCTAGAAATTTCCTCTCTGCAGACCCTGCCGTCGGAATTTCCTCCTGCAACCTTCCCGCAACTAGAATTCCCTATTACAATCTTTTCTATTGTAAGAATTCCCTCTTCAAGCCTTTCCCACCACCGGCTCCTTCCCTGGTAGTCTTTCCAGCCGCTGATCACCCTCTTGCTGCTCAGCTCTCCAACCTGCAGGAATGGTGGCTCTAGTCGAACTGAAACCCAGGGGAGCCCTAAGAAATGACTTCGGCAGCGTTTTGGGTTTCTTTATTCTTCTTCTCATAGTTTTCCTCGCCTTCTCAATTTGTCTCTTTTCAGTTATGAAGGACGACCGTGATCCATAAGTTCGATCCATATTTTAACTATAGGGTCAATCAGTTCCTCACCAAAAATGAAATTTAAGAGTTCTGGAATTAGTTTGATAACCAGACCTGGTATCCCCTTTGGTCATGTTATTGGTCAAATTGTTCATCCCAGGCTAACACTTACAACAGGTACCATGTGATGGATACTTAATTCTCTCAACATCCCTCTTTCAGTTGAGGTTGTTTGTGCCTTCACTGCACTAGTTTTCTCTGCTTTTGTAGCGTGGGATCCATACTTGCTAACAAAGGAGGTTAAAGGCAATGGATCTGGATTGACTGCTGCAACTCTCTTAGCATTGGTCTCAGTGTTTAACTCGATGTCTTTCCTGTCACATATCTTCAATGAGAGAACAATAAAAAATTACATATTGATTCAATTCGCGAAGTCTATGAAGCTTGGGTCATATACAACTTCCTTTCACTCTAATTGGCTTAGGTGAGTGGTGCAGTTGTTGTAGTTCTATGTTTTAAGCAGTCAAATGTTGAGGCCATCATGAGGGCTCATGACTTCTTACTTTCGTAACATTCCTCTTGACGGGTGCTTTATTAGGAGGTGCAAGCAAGGTGTCCCTACCGACAAAAATCCTCTTTGCATGCTAAAAAACTTCCATGCAGGCACTTTGCGGTTGCAGGCCCTCTTCTGGCCAGAGCACCCACTATTGTTGGCTATCAAACTAGTGGGAATTTCTTTACAAGCTTGCAGACGATCTTTCCTTGACAATGAATGCCCTCACAGGCATTGGTCCCTTTTTTTCCTGCAATTCCTAGGGGAAATTTTGACTGGCTTGGATTCCTTCTCGACAAATTGTGCCTCCCTGCAAGCTTCCGTTCTATTTCGCCAATGCGAGGAGCCCTTCAACAGAGCCTTTTTCACCTACAACAGTACCTATTTTGGAGTTTTTCCCGGCAACAAACCCTCCTCCAGAGCTTTTCCTGCATCAGACCATCCTCCGAAGCATTTTTTTTTTTTCTACGTGTCATACCCTGAAGCTTTTTTCTGGAATTTCTATACTTACCTGCAAACTGCCATGCAGCATTACCTGTAGGAGTTTTCCACCTCCCTACACACTATAGGAATTGCAATCAAAGACAAGTGCAGTAAAAAACAACCGTAGTCAACCAGAAATCAGTTTTTTCTACAAGTTGTCTATTTCTCTGCAAACTCTCCTAGAATATTACCTGTAAGTGTCATTTGCTTATCTACAGACATAGCAGGAACTGCAATCAAAGACAACTGCAGTACAAAATGAAGAATTCAAGTTTTACTTCACAAAATCTTCCTCACTCAATGTTTGATATTTTTAAATCCAAATTGAACATAGCTTTCAACCATATTTCAACTTAAGGAGGAGTGTTAGAAGTTAAATTAATTTATTCCTCTTGGAATTTATAAGGATTAAATTTATTTCCTAATATAGTTTAATCTTTTACCTATTTTAGATTTATTTTCTTGGATTGGATTTATTTACTTTCCTATTTAAGTTTTTCTATTTTATATTGTTTTCTTTATCTTTAAATAATTAATATGAATTGACTAATTGGAGATCTTAGATGATATATCTTTCCTTTCGTGCTATTTCCTTTTTTCTGTCTTTTCTGATCTAGGATTCATGTAAGAATTATTTACAAACCTTTTGAATATCAATAATACTACTCCGCATTATTTTGGAAATCAACACCTTTTTCAACTAGTAGATTTCTTTTTGGGCCCACTTGCTGCCAATATACCATTAAGATAATATAATAAAATGATAGAAGAATAACCAAACATCTTCACAAAATAGTGATGATCATCCTATGAAGAAAATTTGCCTTGACTTCCAGTTGTTCCAAGTGCAAGTACTCTTTGACCTTAGCACAAGCATCATTCCAACTGTGGTTTATTTCAAATTAATGAATAAATTTAATTGTCGTCAATAACATATTAATGCTGAAAACCTTAATAAAAAATTAACATACCACTGCATCACGTTTTATTATCATATTCTTTTTTGATCTAATAAAAAAACTTATTTTGCAAGACCTCCCACCCCAATGATAATTTGGTGAAGTATCATGTTTGATTAGAAAATAGCTAACTTCCACGTGAATAATTCTTTATTCTTCATGGCTTCATCATAACTCCTTGTTCACCTCCATTGGTAATAGAATAGGAATAATTTTAAGAGAGTATCATTGTCGCAAAGTTCTACCGGACCTCTTAATTGGAGCATTATGAGCTATATATAATTTTTATTTAACTATAGGGATACCTCACAATGGTATTACATTCAACTTCAAATTTTCAAAGCAATCAAAGTTTGCATTCAACTTGCCTTTAGACAAAACCTATTCAACCATCTAATTTTTTTTTTCTTTGAAAACAATATCATCGTTACACTACATAAACTCCCAATTTTGGGCATCCTAAAAAGGATAATCAAACTCACTATCATCATAGTCTATAAAAAACATTTAGATTTAGCATCAATATGAATATAGGAAAGACAAAAAAAAACTTTAAAAACTACATGATCTTATGAGATTCAATGGTTTTCATAGACCTTTATTAATCAAGGATGGTGCAATGCTAATAGACTCCACACAACATATTTAATAACCCAACATGCAATCCTAGATCCTAGAGTGCTCATTCCTTGTTTTATTCATCCTCCATTACATTAAAGTTAGCAACATCATTCGTTATTGAACTTGCTTACAAAACACCTCCAACCATCTTTAGAACAAATAATACTTTACAACAACAACAACAAAGCCTTAATCCCACTACGTGGGGTCGGCTACATGAATCCTTTTTCTCCATTGCATCCTATTTAGTGTCATATTTTCATTTAGTTCTAAAAAATTAAGATCATTTTTTATACAATAAGCCCAACTCTTCCTAGGTCTACCTCTTCCTTTCTTAACATACGTCGAATCTAAAACATCTACTCTCCTAATCAGATCATTAGATGGTCGAAGTTTAATATGACAAAACCATCTAAGATGACTTTCTCTAATTTTGTCCGTCACAGGAGCTACACCAACCTTATCACGGATATATTCAATTCGCATTTTGTCTCAAAGTGTAAAGCCAACATGCATCCACCTAATCATTCTCATCTCAGCAACACTTAATTTAGTATTATGCTTCTCTTTTAAAGGCCAACATTCAACGCCATAAAACATTGAAGGTCTCACTACCATCTTATAAAGTTTTCCTTTCAGACTAAGCGGTACTTTTCTATCACACAAAAGGCCCGAAGCATTCCTCCACTTCAACCAACCAACTTGAATTCTACTATTAACATCCCCATCTATATCACCATTTTTTTGAACAACAAACCCGAGACATCTAAATTGTTCAAACCTTTTAATAATTTGAGCACCCAAAGTTACACTTCTGTCACTATAGCTACTACTACTAAAATTACATTCCATGTATTCGTTTTAGTTCTACTCAAATGAAGGCCTTTAGACTCCAATGTAGACCTTCATAATTCAAGTTCTTCCTAGGCTTTTTCTCTCGTTTTATCCACGAGAAGGATACCATCAGCAAAAAGCATACACCAAGGTACATCCTCCTGTAAATGCCCTGTAAGACCATCCATAACTAAAGCAAAAAGATATGGGCTTAAAGTTGATCCCAGATGTAATCCAATAATAATAGGAAAATATTTGGTCAATCCTCCTTCAGTTTGAACACAAGTAACAGCTCTAGTATAGATATCTTTAATGACTTGAATTTAAGTCATATCAAGATCTTTCCTCTCAAGAACTCTCTGAAGGATATCTCTCAGGACCTTATCGTAAGCTTATTCTAAGACAATGAAAATCAATTGTAGATTTTCCTTATTATCTCCGAACTTCTCCATCAAACTTCTCAATAAAAGTATAGCTTTCATAGTAGACCTGCCCGACATAAATCCAAATTGATTACGAGAAATCATTGCAATACGTCTTAACCTATGTTCAATTACACTCTCTAATAATTTTAAAGTATGGCACATCAACTTATAATTCCTCTATAATTTGCACACTCTTGTGCATCCCCTTTATTCTTAAAAATGAGAATTAAAATACTCTTCCTCCACTCCTCAGGCATCCTTTTAGTTTTTAAAATAATATTAAAGAGTTTAGTAAGCCAAGAAACTCCTAAATATGTCCATACTTCAATTGGGATATCTTCATGTCCTACAGACTTTCCACCCTTAGTTTTCTTTATAGCCTCAACTTCTTTTTTACTAATGCGGCGGTAAAAATGAAACGTTTTATTATTATTAACGATATTAAGATCACAAAGGTCGATCGTATTTTAAGAAACTTCATTAAATAGTTTATCAAAATAACTCACCCACCTATGTTGAATATCTTTTTCTATGAAAACCACTTTTTTGATTTTCATCTTTAATAAACTTTACTTAAGTTCAATATTTACTTTTTCTTCTCTTTGTTTGGCTAGCTTATACATGTATTTTTCACCCTTCTCAGTATCTAATCTATTATAAAGATCATTAAAAGCAGAATTTTTAGTGTCACATATTGTTCTTTTAGACTCTCTGTGGGTCATTTGATATTTTTTCCAGTTCTCTAAGTTTTTACATTTAAACCAATTTCTATAACATAACTTCTTATTTTTTATCTTTTCTTGCACATTATTATTCCTCCACCAACTATCTTTATTTGAAGAAACTTTTTCTTTTGATTCTCCAAGTATATTTTTTTGCTACTTGTTTAATAGTGTTTGTTACTTCTTATTACTTTTATAGTTTTGTTACTTTTTATTTNTTTAAAATAATATTAAAGAGTTTAGTAAGCCAAGAAACTCCCAAATCTCCTAAATATTTCCATACTTCAATTAGGATATCTTCATGTCCTACAGACTTTCCACCCTTAGTTTTCTTTATAGCCTCCTCAACTTCTTTTTTACTAATACGACGGTAAAAATGAAACGTTTTATTATTATTAACGATATTAAGATCACGAAGGTCGATCGTATTTTCAGAAACTTCATTAAATAGTTTATCAAAATAACTCACCTACCTATGTTGAATATCTTTTTCTAAGAAAACCACTTTTTAATTTTCATCTTTAGTAAACTTTACTTAAGTTCAATATTTACTTTTTCTTCTCTTTGTTTGGCTAGCTTATACATATTTTTCACCCTTCTTAGTATCTAATCTATTATAAAGATCATTAAAAGCAGAATTTTTAGTGTCACATATTGTTCTTTTAGACTCCCTGTGGGTCATTTGATATTTTTTCCAGTTCTCTAAGTTTTTACATTTAAACTAATTTCTATAACATAACTTCTTATATTTTATCTTTTCATGCACATTATTATTCCTCCACCAACTATCTTTGTTTGAAGAAACTTTTTCTTTTGATTCTCCAAGTACATCTTTTGCTACTTGTTTAATAGTGTTTGTTACTTCTTATTACTTTTATAATTTTGTTACTTTTTATTGGAACAAATAATATTTTTTATAAAATGCTAAATTGCGGCATGCAGAACTTATAGTACAAATTTGAAGGAATATGATCAATCTTGCAAAGAACTTCACCATTGCCACATTATTAATCACTTTCTTTGACAAGATTAAAATGATCACCCCCAAAACTTAAATATCAGGAAGATTTCACCCATCATTTTTCATAATCTCAAACAAAAAATGAACTTTTACCAAAATTGACTGCCTCAACTATTTGACCAAATCTAGCCTAAATAAAGCCGATCACAACTGACAAAAAACTACAAAAGATGACAGCTTGCCTGGCGTCCCGGTTTATGCATGCCCTTACTTCTTTCACTAGCAAATTCATTACATGTACTACCTCAATCATGTAGCTTTCAAATAGTTAGTTTAAATAAGCATGCTATAAATGTTTCATTTGATAAAATTGTGATATGAAATAAAGACTTCATTTATGGTTGGGCTGCGGGGTGTGTGCATTCACAAAAAACATCAAACCTTTGAAGAGGTGCATGAGCACATGGTCATTTTTGTTGTGCAATTCACCACAAATAGAGCTTTCATACAACAATTTTGTTAAGACTAAAATCTTACAAAATGAAGCAGAAACAAGCACTTTGGATTTTAAAATGAATTAGAAAAACTGAAAAGAATTAAAAATATGAAACATAAAACAGAGCATTCAGGTCTTATAGAAGCACAATTGTAAATGCTAAATATTACCTCAGCAGTTGTACCAGTTGTACCTAAGAGCACTCTTCCATCATCTGAATGCCAATGGACTCTCATCTGAAATAAAGATTTATTCAATCAAATCTGAACATTTATTGAAGAGTATTAATCAGGCAGTACAGCCAGGCTAAAACCAATAAAGAAATAAGCTAAGACAAGCCAACATACCACACCAATAGTGTATGGAGCATCAACCTGATGCAGAGCCCTTTCAACAACAGCTTTGAATCTAGGAAGTATCACCCTAAGAGGGAGAGTTGCTTCAGGAAATAAAACAACGCCTACAGGTTGAATAAATGAAAATAAATTTAATTATTTAAACATAAAAAAGGATCATAGTATATGGAATGAATAAACTGCCAAAAATGTACAATGCTCTCTAATAGATCGAATGGCTGGACAATAATGATGAAGATTTCTCATCCTATTAGCTGATGAATAATCCGAACGAGAATATGTGAACCTGTCAGGTACTATTTGACATAGAAAACTATTTAGTTTCCTAAGAAATGCTTCAAGTTTGTAAAATATTTGGCACTCACATACAAGTCACTGCAAGTGAGATTTCTATGAAAAAGAACCAGGATTTCACATCAAGGTTGCATCAAGGTACAGTTACATCTATGAAGTCCTAAATTAAGCACAATGTTTTGATCCCCAAGATGAAGCTTTTCACACGTTTGCAAATTTTTGTAATAAAAAAAAGTCTGTGGAATCTAAGTAGACACTTTAAACAATTATCACTCAAAGGGAAACTTCTCTAAATAAAAACAGCGGTACTTTTTTCAGCTGCACTTTTCGGGTAACCTGGGAAAGGTTGGTGAAAAGAAAGGACAAAAAATTAATCAGCTCTCCAAACTACAAATATAAGATAAAACAGCCAGCACAGGGATTACATATTTTATGGAATATAAGTACGCAGAAACAATAAGGTAGCAAAACTTTAGCCTTACACAGACTGGCAGACAAATGAGGATATACAGTTGCCAATTAACTCCAAAAAAAAAAAAGAGAGATACTCAGGAATTAAAATATTACCTAACCAGCTCGAATTTACCAAACCTAGATGACTCGACAAATTCAAGCAACAAAACTCAAAGTACTTTAATTTTTCAAATACTGTTCAACTTTTGCTTCATTAACAAACAATGACAAAAATTATAAGTCACAAATCAAAGGTCCACGATGGCTTTCCTTCCTATCAAAGCTTCATTGGTTCTCACTGCAAGCTATGCTATAAAGCACACACCTAACAGAACGTTCAGATATTCAAAACCAAATCCACATGCCATTGGGAAAGCCCTAGTTGACATTTCTTGGGCACCTCTTGGATGCATTTAGACATGTAAAGTTAAACACGTCCAATTCAACTTTTAACTGTATAATGTAATACATAACTAACGCAATCCTACCATAGAT
Source organism: Phalaenopsis hybrid cultivar (assembly GCA_002079205.1). Classification (NCBI taxonomy): domain Eukaryota; kingdom Viridiplantae; phylum Streptophyta; class Magnoliopsida; order Asparagales; family Orchidaceae; genus Phalaenopsis; species Phalaenopsis hybrid cultivar. Next base: position 9,581 of record JXCR01145017.1, on the reverse strand, counting down.
CCCAGCTCACACTCTTCCTCTCCATCTTTCTCTCTTCATATTATTCTATCTGATATATTCCTAACTTTATACTTGACATTATGATATTTAGCTAAACTGGTTACAGTTACCAAAACAGAATGTAAAAACAAATTCAAGCAGCAAAACTCAAGCACTGAAAATTTTCAAATACTCTTCAAGCTTTCATTCACTTGCAAACTTTGAAAGATCAAGAAAAATGCAAAATTATTAGAAGGTACAAAATCCAAGGTCCACAACTACTTCCTCTTCTTGCTTCCATGGTTCTCAATCGATGCTAAGCTATGAAGCACAGACTCTCTAAATAGAAATTAAAATACTAAGCAGCATGTCAAAATGCCATTTGGAGCACCCTAGTTGACACTTCTTGCTTCCATGCAGCTCACCAATGGAAAAATACATGTTAGCTAGAAATTGAACAGAACCAATTCCATTCTAATTCTATTATACACTAAATCAATCATGTTATATATAGCAACTCATCACTCTCACCTCATATGGTTGGATGTGACATAATCCTATCTAGCTAGCTATAAAAGAAGCTTAATTTTTATAATGTCCATAAATATAACAATTTCCCAAGTCATGTAGGATCCTAATTTTTTTATGTTTAGAGTCCATGTTTATACCCCCTAATCGCTAAACCCAATTAACTCCCATCAAATGCTCCCAACCAATCAAAAAGTTTTAAGCACTCCAATGCTACAACATGTTTGTTCAAGGACATGTAACCCTCTAAACTCTTTGACATTGCCATGTATTTACATTGACTCCTACCGAGCCACATGGAATTTAACTTTTTTAAGCTTAATGTCTCTTGGATTCAAATCTATCCATGGGTCACATCAGAATTTTATTAACTTGAAGAAAACTTTAAAGGCTCTCTGGAGATGAGGCAGAAAAATATAAGTCTACCATCACGACACAAATAATACAACGATAAGATCCAAAGTCCATAATCAAATTTGAAACCACCAAACCATTTTTATAAATAAGCATCGGGGTTCTCAAGTGTGATGAGAAAAGTTGAAGAATGAACAACACAAGCAATAAATACAAGAAAAAAAATAAGAGGTGCGTGTTTTGCAGTATAAAATCGACTTAAATAGTAGTCGATCGTTAGGTCTGAAGGAGTAGTTGGGTCTCATAGAAGTGGGTCAAATAATTTCTTTAAGCATAGTCAGTTGTCTCAGGCTAGATCAATCTAACGTGTCTAGTGATGGCCTTGAATATTCTCTTTCTAGTTAACATGTGAGTGACCAACTCTTAGTGAGTAGATACCTTGAACTTGGTTGGTCAAGTTCTTTTCAAACTCGACTGGCAAGTCTCACTGAATTCAGCTGGCAAGTTAGTCGATAGCTTCCCTAAAAAGTCAAATTTGATCCTGACTTGATGAGCTTATCCTCTGACGCTCCTTTTGGGTGAGTCTACCCATAGAATACACATTCAATCCTCCAATTCTCTTGTATCTTTGAACAACCTCCATTGTGTCCTGTTTAGTGTCATATTTTCATTTAGTTCTAATAAATTAAGATCATTTTTCATACAATAAGCCCAAGTCTTCCTAGGTTTACCTTTATCTTTCTTAACATAAGACGAATCTAAAACATCTACTTTCCCAATCCTTTTTCTCTTGTATCTTTGAAGAGTTATGTATATAAAACACGAGAATGAGTTAATAAACTTTTACAAAGAAATAAAGTAGATAACTTGATTATCTCTTTGGGCGAGTTAGTTTTCCCCTTGTGCTAACTTCATTTGCTTATTCTATTCGAACGAAACTTATTCTATTCGAACGAAACTCATTAGGGTAAAAATTTAACATCTAAGGTGTACAAAAAGTAGGTAATATAGTTTAAGGAAGTTGTGATGGTATTTTGTTCATAAGTTCGACATTTCTATCATTTATTTATGACCAGGCATGATAGCTTAAAATTAAACAAGATTCATTAACCTAACTTTTAAAACAAACAATAAGCCATCATAACTTCCAATAATAAAAAAAAGCCAACAAAAATCAAAAGTACACTAAACAGAATCCAATTCATCCCAATAATACCATAGCTTGAGAGTCACAATCCAACTAACAATAGGCCAACAGTTCTCCAAATTAAACAACATAAAAACTAGAAGCAAAATAAACAACAAACTACATAATATTAATAATCCTCCTATAAATCAAATCCCTACTGTCAGTTATATTAACCTAATATTTGACCTAAAGAAAACAGTAAATTTATCACAACTTAGTGAGCAAGTATAATCTTATTATACATTAAATTAATATGCAAATTGTATGCATGAATATCCAAAAGAAATGTAATTCATTAATTAATTAAATTGTAAGCTTTCATTTTAGATTAAACTTTCATGTTTTAATTTAAGTATTTATCTTTTTAACCTTTACTTTTCTTTTAAAAAGTCATATCAGAGTTACTTACATACCCGAAGGTATACCAAAAAGTTGTAACCATAGATACCCTCAAAATCTTGCACACGTAATTACATCTTTACCAATTCATTTCATTTTCGTGCACGATTATATCCCATCCCATGACAATATATTTAAGAGAAAATCCTGATTGATTGAGTATTTACTTATCATTTTATATCAATTTTAAATGTACTTTCATATATCAATTATTTTTTCCCATTTGTTAGATATATTTCAAACTTTTAAAATGAAAATTATAAATGAAATATTTTCTTTTAAAACAATACTGCAAGTTTATTTTGAAGAACTTAAAATGTGAATTCAAAATAAATCAATAATTAAAAACCAATAAAAAAATAATTACTCATCTTTGTTTTAAAGGACATCTATACAAGTTTGATCCTCTGACTGCATTTCACTATTAACCCCTTTTGACTCTACCTCTTTTGCCCAAACCACGATCCAAAGCCAAAATTCATTATATCAAAANCTCCACTGGTCGGCTTGGGCACACACGATACCCTTCTTTCCTCTTCTTCCTTCTCCTTCACTAACATTTCTTTCTCTTCTTCCTCTGTCTCCCACTCGCTCCATCGATCTATTATGTAATTCCAAATTGAGTGACACTAGGTTCCTTAATTGAAACAGTTGAGACAGTCGCTAGCGGGAGGTCAAACAAAGGACCAATGGAAGTCGGGGGGTCGTCCCTTGTCAACATTGAATCAAACGATAGGAGACCATAACACTGACCGTTTTTTTTTTCAAGACAATAAGAGGAAAAGAGGGTATTGTTCCCTACGTGGACAACAGACTTTCAATGGATCCTCCAGGCGCTGAGCATACAATACCTATTTCGTACAACTTTATCAGGACGAATGAGCACAATGCAATTACAGGTTTGATGTCTAGTTGTACTTATTCAATCACACCTATTTGATTTATTATTATTTATTATTTTTTAAATTTCAATTATTATAACTTTTCTCATATCAGTGTAGTTAGATTCCTTGTAAATTATCTCTTCTCTACAACAAAGAGAGTCATATGCAACCTCTAGTGTTATTAACTTTTCCTTCATTCCTCAATATTTGAGCTTTTCAACCAAAAGAGATGGATTTAGGGAGGTTCAACTACTAATGAGATTGTAATGGTCGAGCTAACAAAAAGATGAAAAATGCATATCACTGAGTAAGATAATGAGACTCAAACTCAGCATGATAAGCAAAAAGGTGAAGATAGTTGCCCCAACAAAAGGAGACTCTAATGGCGATGGCGATGGCGATGGCGATGCCTACTCTTACTGAATGGAGACAATCTATGAGAGGAGTGCGAGGTGCTAGTCGAGTTGGTGAGTGCAAAAATTAATTAACATTTTTCTAAGAGTTATATTGAAAAAATATAATTCTTTTTTCGAGGTGTTTCCGGGGACCAAGGCTATCCCTGAAATGGAATTCTCCCCAGATGTGGAGGGGGCTAATCATTTAACTTGTCATGGTTAAATATGAATTATTCTTAAATTTTGGAATTGTTTCTACTTTGTAGTGAAAACCATGAACTAGTTGAAATCGGGTCTGTAACACTGGTTTAACAAGTACCTCATGGGCACATGGTGTTGCGAGCTAACACATCGCCTTGATGATGTGTTATCCAAAAGACAGGAAGATAATGACAATCAAAAGGAAGGATGTTAATTCATCATGAACACTAAGGAAAGTAGAGGAAATGACAATCATGTTGTAGTGCTTAGCTTCCCCTGGTCCCTAAGTTTTTATGATAGCGGCCTCCACTTTCCATTGGGGGGAGGAAGGTACCTAAGTTCACAGAGATGGCTAGGTTACTTAGACAATTTGGAAAAGTGTTAACCTAAGTGGCTCATCAAATGATGTCAAAGAATCAATTATTACTTAGAGCCATAAATAAGTTGTTTGATCGACTGTTGTGCCTCGAGGCGAGGATGGAGGAGACTTGAGAGCGAATAGTCACCTTGGAAATTCGACCCAAATTAGCAAGTAGTGCCATTGATAGATTTGCTGATGAGCTTCAGAATTTGAAGGCAAAGGACATCTTCCTCCAAAGCTCCATGGAGTCTATGAGGTCGAAATAATTCCTCATTGGAGGAAAGTTCATGTTGCACCACTTAATGAGATCCAAAAGTTTACCTGTATATGTCCTGGTCGACACAATTTTTATTTTTCATTGTATTTCCTAATGACAATTTTAACGAAGGACTAAGTCAGCATTAAGATGAAAAAATTGATAATGTTTATATCATTATATCCTACCATATATGTGTGTGTGTGTTATTTTTCTTTATTATGACATACTCAGTGATATCAAAGTTAACCCAAAACCCACAATGAAATAATACTTTATTGTCATACTTTACACCCATGACGCTTGAAAATAAGAAAAATAAGAAAAATAACGACACGGCCCCAAACTAGGACGTAGGTCGGTGGTACGAATATTTGAGAGGACTCGGAAACTACGGAGGGGTGTAAGACAGCAAGGCAGCACCCTAGCAGTTGGTAAAATGGTTTGAGCAGATGGATAGAGGGAAAGCTGGTGGGAGAGAACTGGTGACTTCTCGATGAACGTTGTTGTATAGAGGGTTGCAAAAATAGGTGGACGTAACAAGGTTTGAGGCGTTGGGATGCATTCAACGACAAGAGAATAGGGAGATCAAACTTAGTGGCAGCTAGCGAAGGTGGGGAGGGGTTGGCGGCAGGGTTCACAAAAAGGAGGAGGGTGCAGATGGGTTTGGGTGCACAACAACATGTAGAAATGGGTAGGGCAGGAGATGGATGATAGTTGGCAGCAATAAAATAGTTGGCAAAATATTCCAGAATATTCCAGCGAAGATGACAACTGGTTCGGATTCTAAATGAAGGTAAGAGGAAGCGGGAAATGGAATGTACACACCACCTCAGAAAGAGTTATAACCAGAACACCTTCTAGTTGTTGGATATAACCTTGGAAAGGGAAGAGAGACGCTGACGGTTGTCTTGACATAAATCTCAAAACAGATTAATAAATCCTAACACAGATAACAACCTATTTATAAAAAAGGATAACTAAGAGGGAGAACCCTTCCCCTTGGGGGGCAGCCCTCCAAACCATAAGGGGTCGGTTCAGCCCAAAGTCCTCGCAATACTCATTTTCTTCGCATGAAAAGTATTTGATCTTTTATAAATTTCATGGAATTAAATTTAAGTTTTATATCTAACTCTTGCTAGAGGATATTTTAGTAGTTGTTTACAAGTATAATCATAATTGAACCGAAAAGCTGATTAAATATTTGTGGCTCAATTCAGGTCCAACTTCAATGGTTATATAAAGAGTAATTGGGATTTTTGGGAACTAGTTGTACTCCGCCTCAGATGCCAAGGCGTCAAAGTCATTTGAATAGTGTATCATGGTGATGATGTTCCCAAGGCATACAATGCTACAAACTTAAGATAAAGCCCGAAAATGCCCCTCAAATAGATGGTTTAGTTGGGGCAAAAATTCTCTACAATAAATAGCTTGACTAGGTTTGGTTGGTGTAAAAATCCTCTACAATAAATAGCTTGACTGGGCTTGGTTGGGTTAAAAATCCTCTACAATGAATAACTTAACTTTATTACTGCATTCACTTCTCCAAATCGCGACCGCATTCACTTCTCTAAATTTAAAAATCCCAAAGCTTCTCTCTCTAACTCATTTTTCTCCGCTTGTACTCATCCTTATTCACTTCTAGAATGTCAAAGGTTTTGAAAATGAGCACGAGAGCCTTTGGCAAGTACAAACTTCAAAAAGTAATCAAGGATATCTTCAAAAGGGCTAGTTGGCTCAAGATGATCTATGAATGTGATGACCTTCATCGTATCCAGGTTCCAAAGGAGGTGAGTAGCCGAACACTTTCTTGAAGAAAGAGATCATTTATGACAACAAATTTCTTCTCACTTATGTTTCCTCTATGTGATAAACAGGTTAAGGTTATTAACTCTCATGGTATCACACTCATCATTGTTAGGTCCTAAGTCTCGTATGCGAAAAGTGAAAGATTGTGTTAAGTAGTCAACAACCAGCATAAAATTTTTGTCGTAACATTATGACATAAATCCTCTAAACTTTGGTATTCATGTAGGAGTCACACTAGAAATGATGTGAGTGTAATTATAAATAAAAATTAAAGATAATTTATAAAAAATAATAGATTTGTGGATAGAATTATAGCCCTAAAGATTGTTGTTGATACTAAGTCTTTAATGTTCTAAGTGTTTGTCTTCATCAAGTGTGTTTAGATATAAATTCAAAAGTAAATTTATGGCCTGACCTAGAAGAATTAATACAAATGATACCTCTTTCAGAAAAAAAAAATTATTAGATAAGATTTAAATGAACATGTTGGTAAAGTGGTAGAAGATTTTAGAAATATTCATGATGGCTACAGTTTCAGAGCGATTAATGAAGAATGTAGAATCATATTAGATATTGTTTTAGCTTATAATTTTATTATTGCTAATATTTTATTCAAGAAAAATAAAAGAACATTTTATTACTCATAATAATGAATCTAATAAAACACAAATTGATTATTTTCTTATGAGAAAAATTGATTGTCAACAATGAATAGATTTCAAGATCATTCTTAGTGAAAATTTAACAGTTCAACATCGATTATTAGTTTTAAATTTTAATATAAAGAATTTGTATGATAAAAATACAATAAAACATTATCAAAATGTTAGATTGGGTCACCTAAAAGATAAATAACTTAATTTCAAAATTTCAAAATTCGGGATGTTCAAGAAGAAGATAATTCTATGTGGGATAAAGTAACAGACGCTATTAAACAAGTGACAAAAGATGTATTTGGAGAATCAAAAGAAAGGTTGTTGAATAACAATGTGCAAGCAAAGAAAATATAATAAGTTGTGCTATAAAAATTGGTTTAAATAAAAAAGCTTAAAAAACTGAGAAAACTATAAGGTGATCCGTAAAGAGTCTAAGAGAACAATTTGTGACACTAAGAATTCTCCTTTTAGTGATCTTTATAATAAATTAGACACTAACATGATAAAAATATATGTATAAACTAGCGAAAAAAAGAGAAAAGAAAAGTAAAGATTTAATGCAAGTAAAGTGTATCAAGCATGAAAATCAAAAAGTGATTTTCTTAATAAAGAATATTCAACATAGGTGAATGAGCAATTTTAATAAACTTTTCAATGAACTTTCCAAAAATACAATCGACCTTAGTAATCTAAATATCGTTAATAATAATATTTTTCTTTTTCTCGTCGCATTAGTAAAAAAGAAGTTAAGAATACTTTAAAGTAAACCAAGGATGAAAAATCAATAGTGTCACGATCCGACCCAGGGCGTGACAAAAGTGAAATTGAATAGCAGAGGATTTATTTTTACCATTTGGCTGTCAATTCTCATCTTGGTTAATTTCAAGCCCTAGGTCGAGTCGTGACAAAAGTGGAGAGTCCAGATCGTCACAAGTAGGACCGAATGATGTCTCTTTTGAAGTGTGGAAATATTTAGGAGAATTGAGAGTTTTTTTACTTACTAAACTCTTTAATATTATTTTAAAAACTTAAAAGATGAATGAGGATTGGAGGGAGTATTTTGGTCTCCATTTTTAACAATAAATAGGATGCATGAGAGTGTGCACGTTGTACAAAAATTAAGTTAATGTGTCATACTTTAAAAATATTGGAGATTGTAATTGAACACAAGTTAAGACGTGATAAAAAGATTTCTCATAATCATTTTAATTTATGCCAAGCAAGTCTACAATGGAAACTATACATTTATTGAGAGGTTTGATGGAGAAGTATAAAGAGTAAGGAGGATATAGATATGATTTTTATTGATTTAGAAAAGCTTACGAGCATGTTCCAAGAAAAATTCTTTAGATAATTCTAGAAGAGAAAGGTGTTGGTATGACTTTTTTTTTAAGTAATCCCATAGGAAATTTTATTTATCAAAACCAAATTATTACAAGATGGTGGCCAACAATTCCACTAAAATCCCCAACACTACAACTCACGTAAGAAATGAAAAGCCTAAGAATCGTTGGCCACAGTACAACTCACGCAACAAATAAAAACTAACTAAAAGCAAATATTAATTCGGATAAGTGTTGATATGACTTATAATCAAATCATTAAAGATATGTATACTAGAGTTGTTACTTGTATTCGAACAGAATGAGGATTGACAAAGTATTTTCATACTTCAGTTGGATTACATCAAGGGTAGGATTTAAGCCCTTATCTTTTTGCTTTAGTTATGGATGCCCTTACTGGACATATACAGGAGGATGCACCTTGGTGTATGCTTTTTCCTAATGATATCTTTATTATGGACAAGACTAAAGCAAGAGCTTCGTAAAAACTTGAATAATGGAGGTCTACATTAGAGTATAAAAGCTTTTGTTTGAGTAGATCTAAAATTGAATACATTGAATGTAATTTTAATAGTGGCTTTAGTGACAAAGTTGTAACTATGAATGATCAAATCAATAAAAGGTGTGAACATTTTAGATATCAAGTATGTTGTTCAAAGTAACAATGATATAGATGGGAATGTTATTAGTAGAATTTAGGTTGGTTGGTTGAAGTGGAGGAATGAACCAGGTCTATCGAGTGATAGAAACGTATCACTAAAGACTTAAAGGAAAATTTATAAGATGGTGGTGAGAACCACAATGCTTCATGACACAGAATGTTGGTCTTTAAAAGAGAAACACAAAACAAAATAAAGTGTTGCTAAGATGAGAATGTTTATGTGGATGAGCGGCTTAACAATTAGAGACAATGCAAAATGAATCTATCCGCAAAATGGTTGGTGTTGCTCCAGTTGCAGTCAACATTAGAGTCATCTTAGATGGTTTGGTCACATTAAACGTCGATCATCTGATGATCCGGTTAGAAGAGTAGAGAGTAGATGTTTTAGATTCAACATATGTTAAGAAAGTCAAAGGTAGACCTAAAAAGCNAATGAATTAGAAAAACTGAAAAGAATTAAAAATATGAAACATAAAACAGAGCATTCAGGTCTTATAGAAGCAAAATTGTAAATGCTAAATATTACCTCAGCAGTTGTACCAGTTGTACCTAAGAGCACTCTTCCA
>JXCR01145016.1:26971-39740 GCA_002079205.1 Phalaenopsis hybrid cultivar | reverse complement strand
GGGGGGGGGGGGGGGGGGGAATTTGCTGGAATGGGACGAATTTTGAAGCTTGGGGAAGGTTCTGTCGAAATTTATTCTCGGCTAAGTCTTTGTGTGCTGGTTGGAAGCTTGGTGGCTTTTATGTTGTTGCCTTTCGGAAATCTCAAGCCAGGTACTTCTCCCCTCCTCTATTCTCTTTTCTCTTTGTCTGCTTCGCTCGACCAGAGCCGCTGTGAGGTGTTTCGGTTGGTATAACATGCTAGTGGGTAAAAAAAAATTTATGCAGGAAGTGGCTCTACCTTGTTTAATATCTCATGCTGGGCTCATTGTTAATTACTGTCATGTTAATAAGCTTGGTAGGTGTGTTTTAAATGCCTCATTTTCCTTAGCCATGTTAATTTAAATGTTGGGGGCTTATTTTGTTTCCTGTTATCCCCCCCCCCCAGTCGAAATGCATGCTGAAAGAAATATATTGGTTCTAGGGAGGGCTTAGTTTTGGCTCTCTGTGGCTGTCTTCTTTGCTCAAATTGCATGTTAGGTGAAATTTTGATTTTTTTGGATTTCTTAGGGACCTATTTTGAGGTCTCGGTTTTGCTCCATGCTGTTGTTTACCTATTTGAAGTACATGCTAGATGTACTTCAAATAGCGGCTTAGTTTTTGCTCTCTGCGGCTGTCTTCTTTGCTCAAATTGCATGTTAGGTGAAAATTTGATTTTTTCGAATTTCTTTGGGGCCTATTTTGAGGTCTCGGTTTTGCTCCATGTTGTTGTTTACCTATTTGAAGTACATGCTAGATGGAATATTGATTTGGGGCTTGATGTTGGCTCCCTATTATTGCTGCCCCTCTATTCGAATCATATGATGGATGAAATGTTGTCCTTTTTGAGCTTTTGAAAAGTTTTGTTTTAGGGGATTTTGCTTTGTTCTTCGCAGCTCCTCCCTCGTTCAAGACACCTGCAGTTGGTGATGTTTGATTATTAAACTCTTAGAAGCCTTGTTTTGCGGCCCTGTGTTGCTCCTTCTGGCCGTGAGCCTTCCTGTTTGTGGTTCTCTTTGTGCCGAGGCTATTAGCTCCCCTGCTGCCTCTGGCCGTGAGCACTTGTTTGGTTTTCCTTTGTGTTGTGTTGGGTTTGTACATCACTGGATCTGTTGGTTTGAGGCGGAATTGAGTGTTTTAACCCTTTTGAATTGAAATATTTTAATCCTTATGTTTGGAAGAATTCAGATGTTCCTTTTCGATGAATGATCTATTGAATGTTGGAAGGTTCCTTGATGTTGTGTTGGACTTATACCTCATGGAAGCTTTAATTTGGAGTGGAATTGGAATGCTTTAATCTTTATGCTTGGAAGAATTCAAATGTCCCTTTTCGAGGAATGATCTATTAAATGTTGGGAGAGAGCCTAATCCTCTGGGCCAGGTTGATTGCAATAAAAGAAAAGAGAAAAAAAAAGGGAGAATCCTTTCGGTATTTGGAGAAAGTTTAGTTGTGGCTTGGAGCCTTATGAATTGGGCCTTCTGGAGATGTTCCTGGCTAGCATCTGGGAGTGTGCCCATCTCATTGCTCATTCGAGAAGTCCCATCGGGTGGATGTTTTAGGCTAACCATTCTATCGTTTTGACTTTTCTTTCCTAAATTGATTTTGGAGGTGGGTTAGCCTTCTTTTTTTCTCATTTCTTGCTTTTTGGTTCACTTTTCTTGCTTCTTGGTTTGGGTTTTAGATGCTTATGTCCTATACATAAGTGAACGTATATAGCTCTGGTTATATATGAAACCATCAAACAAGGTCGTAAGTTGGACGGTCGTTTTGAGGTATTAGGCCTTGATGATAAAAACATTCGGTGGTAGAGCGGAATAATATTTCATCATACGACATCGAAACCCGATCCAGGGACCCGGTGAAGCATAAGATGACTATTATTCACTGACACCAGACTAGTATGACACATTTGTCTTCTTAGGTTGTTGGTGGTCTGTTGACCTCATTTTAGTGAGGTCTTATACTCTTACTCCCAGAACCCATAATCTAGCCTTAGGAGTTCCTTGTTGACCATCCTAGCGGACTAGTAATGGAGCCCACCTCCCGTAGAACTTCAAACCACTTCTTTACTCATTTTTTAGCAGAACTCGCATGAGTGGTTCCAAGCACTCAACTTCTAGTTGCAAGGGCTAAGGACCAGAATGTAGAGGGCCCGAAAATAAGTTCCTACAGGATTATACGACCTTAGGTGAACCCTAGGTGACTCAGCAACGCACTCGTTGCACCACACACAATTGTGGCTTAAATTGACTCGCTTGCCGTCAAAGTCATCCGGACGACCTCAGATGACGAAACGGATCGCGCTGACGAGTCCTTAACGTTGATTTTAGCTAGAAAAGACACCCATATTGCTGTGGTTCCACACTCGCGCGAACTGCACGGAAATTGATGCACATTGCTTTTAATTAGCGGGGCACAGGTTTGGGTTCAGCCCGGGCTCAATTCGAGCTCGACACAGGCTGAACACAAACCAGGATTATTTCAAATTTCAAACTTTTAAAATTCAAATTTTACCACATAATTTCATCTTAATTAGATTTGATTAGGAGTTATTTTTTACCTAATATAACTGCCCCTGTATGGAAGGCATTCAATAGCTCGCTCCATGCACCTGTAACGGCATTAGAGAGGCGCGAGATACAGATCTCGCTGGATTTCCTTTCGGCAGGAATTTTTTTTTGAGTTCACACTTTCCTCCTCTTGCTCGCTGCTGCTCTTCTACAGGAAACCATCGGCCGGCTCGATCGAGCGCTTCCTCCTGCACCCGAAACCCTTTCATTCGAGCCTCCAGACGTCGCTCGCCTCGCCTCAGCCCGCTTGACGCGCCTCCAGACGTCGTCGCTCGATCCCGTCTCCCGCACCAAAGAAGCCGCACGCCCCGCTCGACGCCTTCGCCTGCTTGCTTCTTTCCTGTGTGCTCGATTCCGAATTTGACGCTCTCGGACGTCTCCTGCCGCCAAACAGACCGAGTCGTTCGTCTCCTTCTCCCGGTCAAAACTCCTGCGCGTCTCTTCCTCCATCGATCGGAGGCCCAGAGGCCTCGCTCGACTCCCCCAAACGATCGAAGCTCCGCTTGCTTCCCTCTCTGCACCGAAGCACCCTCACAGTCGGCAGAAATTTTTTTTGCATCCTCTACTGCAGTCCCAGGTTTGTGCCCTTTTTATAAATTTTATCCTGAATCTAATAATTTGTTCGCTATTTACACATTCCTTTATACAGATTAAATTCGTCATCACCATTAGCTTTATCCTAATTGCTCTGCTTGGTTTTATGAGCTTCCTTTATCCATTGATATTGCTCTTTATTATTTAAATTTGAGATCTGATTTTTGGTTTTTATTGTGAAAGCTTCATGATTATGTTAAAATTCAAGAAGGGAATTTTCAAATTTGTAACACTCAATCCTTACATATTTAAGTATCCAATATTCAAACTTCAATTTTCACATACATGCCACTTAGCTCCTACTTGTTTACATATCTAACATTCAAACTTCAATGTTTACACACATACCACTCAAATTCTTCCTAGCACAAAACAAATATCACCATTTTAATTTTTTAAAATACACATGTTCATGCTTAGGTAAGTTGTTATTGTTGTTTTGGAGATGAACATGTAAATTCTTGAGGATTAAGTGGTATGTATTTAATTGCCATTCGTTGAAATCATGTGGGAATTAACCTCATTCCTTCTAAGGAGTGGTTTCATTTTTCAAAGCCCGAGTGCTTTAGGAGGGAACCAAGTAAAGTATGCTACTTAGGGTAGAAGAAGTTACAGGAAATGAAATTGAATTCTCTTACTTTTCTAATTGATTGCACATTTTAGCCTATGATCAGACCTGTTCAACTATATTTGTGTCGTTGTTGCTTCCCGGAGTGTTCTGCTATTTTTTAGGGGTTTTGTGCCGCATCTAAAGTGTTGTTTGCTGGCTTTAGGGGTGCTGTAAGGTGTTGGAAAATACTTAAAAGTGTTGTTTGATCTTTCAAATTGCCATTTGGGTTTGTAGCAGGCCATAGAAGTGTTGTTTGATCTTTCAAATTGCTATTTGAGTTTGCAGCAGACCATAAAAGTGTTGTTTGATCTTTCAAATTGTTGTTTGGGTTCCTAGAAAGCTATATAAGTGATGTTTAGGGATTATTTTGGGACTGGTTCAGACTAGTTTCGCTGTAGTTTTCGGGGCTTTAAATATATTTTTTTAGGGAGACTTTGTCACTGTTTTTGGGCTAGGTTGCCTAGCTAACTTTGTAACATTTAAAATTAATGTTTTTGGTCTTACATGAGAGCAATTTTGAAATTTTAAAATTGTTGTTTGGGGTATTTTAAATGTGGTGTTTGAGGCTTTTAAAAGTGTTGATTTGGAGTGTTTTAAAGTGTTTTTGGGTTTGACCTCAGAAAGGTTTTGGGCATCATTTAAGCACTAATTTACATGTTGATTTGGAAACCTTAAAAGTTGCTATTTTGGGCCCCTCAAAACATTGTCTTGGAGTAGATTTAAACACTTCTCTTAAAGGCCAATTTAATTACAATGTTGAAAGAATTTAAACCTTTTTTTAGGCCGATTCATTTGCTTTTCCCCCACTTTGGCTTTGCTAGTTTCAGAATATTTTTTAAAATGGTTAAGTCATAAAGATGGGGATTGATGATTTAATTAATTGGAAGGTATAGAAAACCTTAAATCATCTTAAGCATAAGTTAAAGTGTAAGTTTCCTAGAACTTTAGGTGCACACCTTAGGTGAGAACCCATCCACCTAGCCTTCAGTGTAGGCTTCCTAGAGCTTGAGTACATACCTTAGGTGAGAATCCATCCACCTAGCCCTCAGTGTAGGCTTTCTAGATTTTATGAGCACACTTTAGGTGAGAGCCCATCCACCTAATCTTCAATGTAGGTTTCCTAGTCTTTAGGAGCACACCTTAGGTGAGAGCCCATTTACCTAATCTCTGCAGTGTAACCTTCCAAGGTTTTAGGAACATACCTTAGGTAAGAGTCTATGCGCCTATTCCTCGAATGCACAATAAAATTAGACACTTGACCCTACTTCACAAACTGACTAAAACACTAGACATGATGCACCGAGACGTGACTCATGCTTCATTAATTAAATCAACAGTGAAATTTCCTCAATGACTTAACTTACAATAAAACCCAGTGCATCGGGATTTGAGCTTGGATAGTATACTCAAATCCTTCTAGGCAATTGGGGAAATTTGTTAACGCCACATATGGATCATCGGACTAGGATAAGTCTAGGGTCTAAGTGGCGAGGGCGATGACAACATTGTTTATATGTGCTTAAACGAGGGATATGAAGTGGGATTATTAGAATAGTATCTCCTACCTCGATGACCTTCTATAAGAGAGAGGAAAAGATCGATGATACTATTCGCCGACCCTTGGTGAGATTGTTGCCCCGACACTCTTAGGTTGTCAGTAGTTCTAACACGATTAGAGCGACTAACCTGTGGACTACACGACTTTACAAAAATATTTACGAAAATAAAATAAAAATCCCTTTTGCATGTTAAAAAGAACTTTGCATAAAAAAACTTAAACAACAGCTTTCGCATGGAAATCAAATAATTTTTCTATGAAAATTTATAAAAGTCCATGGTTAGTCATTTGGATTGAGGTTAAGAACTACCTCCGGTAGATGGTCGAGTTGACAACTCTTACTCAAGATCGGGAAGCACACAACCCAGCTCTGAGCCCCCACTTTTACCAATGTCTTATACACAGCCTTGATCTTTCATATGTGGTTATATGTTTCTTTTGCTTGTGATTTTTACTACTCGTTTTTATGATTTTCATGCTGGATTTTCTTGCTTTATTTAATTTTCTTGCAAGTTTATTAAGATCTGCTGCAAATCATACTATGCTTGCAACATTAATAACACAACAGTAGCAGATGTCCAGGTACGCTTTTATAATTTATCCACAGCATTTTACTTTACTGTATTTTATTTTTCAAGTATTTTTTTTATTTACCTGCAATCTACTCATTCTGCATGCAAAACCAAACTTTAACACCAGAACTGTGAAACATAAACCACAATTTTCAAACAAAACTCTGGAGCCATCGCAACGACAAGAGCTTGGAGCCAACTTTGTGGGCTGCATGACGAGGAGCTTGGAGCGAGCAACAAGAAGATCTTCTTCAGCATTATCTCTTCCTAGTATAATAATAACCCATAGGGCTTCGAGGTAACTTGTCTAGCGCGACGTAAATCCTCACACTCCCTTTTTAGGCTCTGTACAACCATGTTGTGTAGCGTAAGTCCTAACCCGTCTTAGGTTCCGAGGTTGTCGTGTGACACGACGTAAACCCTCATATCTCTGCGGGCTATTTGCATAATCAGGTATTATGCAAGTGTAAGTTTCAAATAATAAAACTGGCAAGATCAAACACTTAATTAACTTCGTCTCCAAAATGTAGCCACACCTTAGGATAGTCTGGGAAGTCACCGAAGTTTACCTCGGATTAGTGACATCCCCTACTTTCTCCTTCCTTTGGACTCCTGAAAATAAGTGTTCCGTATTGAACCATTCCCACTTGATTTTCCTCGTCCTACCGTGAAAACCTAAACTTTGGAATCTTGAAGACTAATACCTCTAATCATTCTCGAGAGTTTTCTCAATTGACTCTAGTCATTTGAGATGTAATTAACTATAGGGGCTTGCCTTTATAGGGAATTTGGAACCCAGGTAAAATAAACTCTATTTAATCTTTATATTAGATAGGGGAACTTGTCGGTCATACATAAAAATGTTCGTAGACCAAATGGATGTCACAAATCTCTTAGTTTGCAGGATTGGGTCTATCGCCGAGATCTGCACTTATCTTTCGGGAGGGTGTAGTATTCGCGATATCGAACACGATTATGCAAGCATTTTGGACGAATGAGATCCATTTGGTCTCATTTTTCAAAAATTAAAACATACTACTTTCAAAACCTAAACTATATACATCTATTATATTAAATTAAATTTCAAAAAATTATTTTCATATACCATATTTTCAAATCAATCGAAAAAGTTGACCGACATGGTCCCAGCCCGACGGTTCGATCAACTTGTGGACAATCATATTTTTTTTAAAGAAAAAGAAAAAAAAAATGACAAGAATAAATACAATAAGAGCAAATACGTTGTTTTCTAAAGTATTTTGACTACCAAAATTGACACTAATTGTATGCATGAAGCTTCTATGCATGCTAAAATATAAATTTTATATAATATAATTCGATTGTTCACTTGTCAATCGCTGATATTGGGCTAAGGAGTACCCTCCTAAGTTGGTATAGTATGACACCTTTCTAGTTGAATGTCAGACTCTATACATTTGGGTGACCGATAGTTACTTTCGGAATCCCTCGAGAATACCTAATTCTGAGCCTAGCCTGACCCGAATGCTTATGAATTTCTTTCTTTCTTCGGATTTTTGGGTGTTTTCCTATTTTTTTTCGAAATCGAACCTTTATGTGTTTTCCTATGGTTTTATTAAGAAATCTTTGTAAAACACTTGTGATTTTCTCCGAAGGCAAAACCACTGATCTTAATCAAGAGCCTTCTTAAGTGATTTCGATCATTTAAGATGTAATTAACTATAAAAGATTTGCCTCTATAGTTAATTAACTTAAGAACCCAGCTTAAAATAAACCCTATTAACTTTCTATGTTAAGTATGAAGACTTGTCGGCTTATAAAAAAGTTTTGCAGACCAAATGGACGTCACATATTTTTTAGTTTAGGTAGTTAAACCTGCTAACAACTTGTATGCATTATCCTTCGGGATAGTGTACTACTTGTGGTATCGTGCTCAGTCTCCTAAACTATCAAATACGTGAGGCCCGTTCGGTCTCATTTTTCAAAATTAAAATATTATTTCCTCAAAAATTATAATCATAGATATACCAATTAAATTAAATTCAAACGACCCACCTTTTCAAGATAAAACGGCCGACAGTAGAATGTTTAGAATTAATTCTGCTAACCAATGTTTTAAACTTGTAGTCACAATCTCTCTCAATAAATAGAAAATGAGGATCTACGCTGATAAATCCTTGGTGTGAGTGTACGTCTTCTTCAATTCTTCCCACATGAAACCTCAGGCTTCTTAGAAACTTTAAAAGCATGTTTTCTTTTTCCAAACCTCAGAAAGCATTTCCTTATACCTAGTTGTCGATTACATGCAAATTGAGGCATGCATCCTTAGGAGTAAGTCTCCTGGCTCCACTCTTGAGATCAAAATTTTGTCTCTTTTTAGGCATAAACGCATATGCCTGGATCTTGAGTAACAAGTACTCCTAATCCCAAAAGAAAGATCACACATCTCCCAAGGCATACCATGTCCACAAATTTCCTAGGCCTAATCCAAGCAATGGCTTGCCAATCGAGGTAGAATCCTATAACCAAATTTATGCTCTGTGATACTTGATCTTAATCGTTTAATATGATCATTAATAAAAATATATAAGGAATCTTTTAAGATATACCATTTTTTAACAATTCTTCCCTTTGGTTCAATATTTTAGCAAAAGTAGACCTCATTAGTGTCACTTTCTCTCCAAGCTAAGCATTCTAAGCTTTAGAAGTCCTCAAGGGCAATCTATGTAAGAGATTGATATGTCCTAGAACCAAAATTGATGGGTGTGTCGTAGCGACAGTAGCCCAAAGAAATTGTAGTTATATGCAAATTTAAAGCTTAATAGTCCACGTAGAATCTCCAGTTACCATCTTTTTTCTTCACAACAGGATTGGACCGAAGAAGGGGCTCACAATAGAATTGATAATCTTGGCCTCGAGCATCTCTAGGATCAAATTCTTTATATCATACTTTTGAATCTGAGGGTACGTGTATTGTCTAACTATTTTCGTTCATTTTTCTCTCTTTTATTTCAGGAGTCGTCAGCTTTTCAATTGCAGTATACTTCCCCCATCCGAATAAATCTCTCTTCCAAATCATATAAATGATTCGAAGAGGAGAGGAACCGAATAAAAAGAGGCATACAACAAAATGACAAACAAGAGAAAACACAAAACGTGAAGAGCCTACGTGCGGTAAACATCACAAGGATATGTTAAGAGTGTTCGCCCAAACAGGATCGGGTGAAAGCACATTGAACTGATATCCGCGAAAGAATATCTATGTAGACTACCCAAAACAAGAGAATTAGGTGTAGGTGTCTGTTCTGGGGTCAAGAGCACTCCCAAGTGGATGCATCCCACTATGTTAATTACATCTTGGGAGGTACCCAAGAATACTCGATAAAAGGAGTTTCGCTTGGATTATCGTGAGCCTAGGGCAATGGGTACTTAAAGGAAGGTTATTTCGTGTGGGACTAGTCTCGATGCTTCAAAGCTCGTGCTAAGTCATCGGGCAGAGAGTGAGTCTCTCACATCCCGAATTGGTAGCGGCTTATCGGCACACGGGGCCCACGGAATAACCTAAATCATCTTGACACGTCAAAGCACGTCCGGGCCAAAGGGCAAAAGACAAATCGTTGCATCCCAAACAGGCGGCAGCTCATCGACATCGGGTCGTCAAAATGATATCAACGAAGTCAATGAGTGACAGGGGCTCAACAAAAGAAAGGTAGAGTGATCCTAAAAAGGTAGAGGTAACTGGGTCGGGGTACCACGGACCCGTCATACACAGCTACTAGGACCATAAGTTTATTTGGTCGTGAATATTGTTGACCCAACACGTCCTGAGGTTCCCGGTCAGTAATCCGTGAATTGCGTCGTCCACGGGAACCTCGGTAGTCCTAAGGTCAAAGGAAGGAAACTTTATCCTATAACTATAAGCTGGAGCTCTAAGAGGTTGGAGTTATACCTGCCGAAGTGGCAAGGATGCCTCAGGAAGGAAAATAAAGTAGAGGTTTAGCTACAAAGCTGAAAACACTTAAAACAAAAGGACTTACACTCAGTCTAGATCGGGGAGCCTTTTAACATCTTACACGCACTAGACAACCACCTATAAAGAGGTATGCTGGGCCAGTCAGATTGGAGAAGCACTCCCAAGCGGTCCTTAACTATTGTGAAGGCCCTATTGATATAAACAGGAAAGTAAAATTGTTTTTTTTAAATCCTGAATATTTTAATCCTAAATTTTAATTATCTTTAATATTTTATTTAAGATTTTGTAGAAAATTACAATTTTAGGGTCCTTAATGAGCCTAGATTATATCGTGAAATCTCAGATAAACAACAAAAAGAAAGAATGAAAACATATGCAAATGCAGACATGCAATATGATGCAAACAACAAAACAAGCCAAATCAGAATAATAAACAGGCCGGTGTCGTTGGGTCGTCAACATATCCCAGAAAAGAAAAAGACGGTCGAACTCCGCATATACATGTCCGGTCCTAATTCTTTACACAATATAAAATGCAAAATTAAGATACGGGGCACGAGCATTTGCTCATGGTCCCCTCCACGTGATTTTCGCGTCAAATGACTTGAAACCCGTGTCTGTATCTTATTTCTGCTACATGACTCTTCTATACTCTAAAATTATATAGAGAAAAGAAAAGATTCAATCTTGCATGAAAACAGGTATCAGCGAGAAAACTCACATGCAAATAATGTATCATGAGTCATGCCTTAAAGTGGGAGAGCTAAATGACACCTACAAGCAAAAGGGTCAAAAATCATTACTTGCTCCCCCCACAGCGGTACCTGTGTGTGTGCATATAAATAAGCATGACTCCCTGCAAAAAAATGCTCTAACATACTACCACACATATGCAACATGCAGACACACCACAAGCATAATACAAAAGAAATATACCTGGCTAAGGCAACCAATCCAATAGAGAACAATAGTCAGACATCAAAATAGCTACCTAAACACCCTAAATCCTAGCCTAGCACACCATCTAACGAAAAGTGCGTCAACCTAGTATCTAATATCGGGGTAAGTCTGGATATAGTATGATTTTGACGGAGTCGCCATATCGGCCCCATCCTAAAGGTCTGAAAGATCTAAAGGGTGTCACGAAGAGTGGTGACATGAGTTAGATCTATTAGATCTTTAGCACAGTCATACTCTTGTCAATCTCGATGATTTAACTCACATTACTCACTGGGATCAACCCAGCAAGCAATGCTCGTTAATACATCGCGACCGACACAGGGTCACTCTCCTAACGAGTATGGCTCGCTATCTATGCAAACATGTGTCGGCCGTTTTATTGTCCAACTTCGTGATTTGAAAAAAGTGATGATTTTGTGCTTTTAAAATTAATTTAAATATAAATATAACTTTTTTTTTAAGAAGTAACATTTTAGTTTTTAAAATAAGTGAAACCAGACGAGTCTCACCTTTTAAATAGTTTATATGATTTAATACAATACTACAAGCAACACATTTATCCCGAAGAATAAATATATCACTTGTAATAAGGATTCAATCATCTAGACTAAACAATTTGTGACATCCGTTTGGTCCGCGAAATATTTTTATAAAAAGGCCAACAAGCCTATCTAACATAAAAAATTAGATAGGGTTTATTTTATCTGGGTTCCTGGTTCCCTATAGAGATAAGCCCCTATAGTTAATTACATTTTAAATGATCGAAATCACTTGAGAAAATGCTAGATTAAGATCAGGTGGTTTTGTTTTCAAGATTTCAAAGTTTAGGTTTTCACGATTGGACATGATTAAGATCAGGTGGTTTTGTTTTCAAGATTTCAAAGTTTAGGTTTTCACGATTGGACATGGGAAAATCAAATGAGACTCAAAATATGAACAATTATTTAAGGAATCCAAATGGAAGAAAAGTAGGGGACATCACAGTTCCAGGAGAAACCTCAGAGATATCCCAACTATCCTATTGTTCGGCTTTATGTCTTTGAAGTGATGTTTATTTAATATTTCAATCCTGTAAATTATTTAAGATTTAGGACTTATGTTTACACAACGTCAGACTGTGCAAATAGCCTAAAGGACAGGAGGATTTACACCGTACCGAACGGTAACCTCGGAATCCTAAAACATTAGGACTTATAATTACACAACAGAGTTGTGCAAAAAGCCTAAAGAAATGATCCTAGGAGTTGTTATTTAAACTAAGGAAAGTGTATAGAGTTGTGAAGATGTTTTGCTGTTGCAGATTCATCTTGAAGTTATCCTTTGTTGCGCTGCCCACGATGTTCGCTCCAAACTCCTCGTAGTAGCACCTCCTGGTTTAGTTTTAGTTTTGAACATTCTCCTAACCACTATTATCCCTAAACTAAGGCATAGTGTCTCAAAGTAACTAAGCATGCAGTGTGAAAGAGAAGTAACAGTGCATTATATAGTAAAGAGAAAAGACAATATAACATGCTTAAAGAAGAACATAGCACGCTAGGGAAGCAGTATAACAGGCTATACATGAAAGACAGTAGCAGGTAGAAACAGGACAAGTGTAACATGCTTTACAGGAAGAACAGTAGCAAGTAGAAACAGGAGTAATATGACATGCTATACAAGAAGAATAACAGGTAGAAACAGAAAAATATGACATGCTATACAGGAAGAACAACAGGTAGAAACATGAAAATATGCTATACAGGAAGAACAACAGTAGGTAGAAACAAGAAAATTAAGTGTTGTAAAATGTAAAACAAACCTGTACGCCCGTGAGATCCGATGTCCCTTAAGCATAGCAAACCTAAATACATCTCAAAAAGCAAAGTCTGGAAGAAAACATCATCCAGGAAATCCGAGGAAGAGCGGAAAACTCGAGAGGCTCGACGAAAAAGACTCA
>JXCR01145016.1:4640-17970 GCA_002079205.1 Phalaenopsis hybrid cultivar | reverse complement strand
GATGGTCTTGTGCCAAAGATGCTAGACATCAAAGGAAAATAGGAATTGGCTAGAATTTCTAGAAGGGTGAGTCTCAATTCTAGTTTTCTAAGATGATCCATAGGAATTTCTAGAGCTAGAACCTAGGCTCTAAGGAGGAGAAGAAAATACCTCACAAAAATGAGGTCAACAACATGCAAATGCAAATGCAGACAATCATGTGACAGAAGTGATGAGTGTACCATAAGATAGTGACTCAGGAAAAGATGGACATACCGTATAGGCAGCGGCCCGAATAAATGGGCGTGTCGTAGCGGCAATGACCCGCAGGTTGGAGTGTCGTGGGGGCAGCAGCCCGAAGAAAGGTGTGCCGAGGCGGCAGTGACCAAAAGAGATGGGTGTGTCGTAGCAACAGTGGCCCAAAGAAATTGTACTGAGGTGGCAATGCCAAAAGAGATGGGTCTGCCGTTGAGGCAACGGTCCGAAGAAGTGCAAAACAAGCAAATGATAATGATCATGCAAGCTAACACTTACAAGATGCAACATACAAGCAGACAAGCATGTGATATAATGCAAAAACAAATAAACATGCAAGTGGTCGGTCAACCGAGCCATGGTGGTCGGTCGAACCAAAGTGATGGTCTATCGGGCTGGAGCTACTGGTCGAACCAAAGTGAGATGCTCATCAGGCCGAGGTGGTTAATCTGAGCGAAATAAGATGCTTGCTGGGCCGGGGCGGCCGATCAGAGCGAAGTGAAATGCTCGTCGGGCCGGGGTGGCCGGTCAAGCGAAGTAAGATACTCGCTGGGCCGGGGTGGCCGGTCGAAACCAAGTAAGATGCTCGTCGGGCCGGGGCGGCCGATCAGAGCGAAGTGGGAGGGCTCACCGGGCTGGGTTAGCTGGTTGGAGCCAAGTGAAATGCTCACCGGACCGGGGCGGCCGGTCGAAGCAAAGTGAAATGCAACATGCACCAAGCAAAATGCAACATTCAACAAACCAACATGCAGGTGGCAAACCGGGCTCGTGCTAACGACCTCACTTGGGAGACCTAAGGTTTAAACCCTTGGATGTGCGGCATCGCCGCCTCATGCTTTGGTGAGGAAAAGTGGGGAGTTTCTCTCCGGATCTCCGAGGGGGAAATTCTCAACGACGTCGCGAAATAGGATAGCTACAAAACTTATCCAATTTTGCGAACTCCTACAGACTTTGCAAAACGAGTCAGCTACAAAGCTTCTCTCGCTTTGCCAAGTCCGACCTCCCAACTTCTCCAAGTAAAGCTGGGGAATTCAAAGCAATGGGAGTGAGGGACTCCGACCCATCGGAACTTTGTGCTAAGACTCACAATAAGGGGAGAAACTCGGCTCTACAGAGAGTCTTGGCTACACACGGGAAATCCTAACCTAAAGACTAGCTTTAGGAAATTCAACGATCTATTTTGCAGGCACGTCTAGGGCTGTCAAAACGGCTCGTTTGTNTTACAAAAAAAATATTTATGTTATATGTGATTAGGGCTATCAAAATGGCTCGTTCTTCGCGAACAGCTCGCGTTCGACTCGTTAAGAAGCTCGTGTTCGGCTTGTTAATTTCGTTCGATAAGTTAACGAGCCGAACACGAACTAAGATGTGTTCGTTTGTGTTCGTCTCGTTTTGGCTCGAAATACTACTCATCAAGTTTATAAATATATATATTAGTATTTTAAAAAAATCTAATTGACTACAAGGCTACAAAAATTTATAACCAATTAAAATATTGATTAAGAAAATAGAATAAAAATTATTAAATTAGATTCAAATGATGTTTTAATATAAATAATAATTTTTAAATCTTGCTTAAACTCTTATTGTCTTATGGTTACATGATTAGGGTCGTTAAAATGACTTTTTGTTCGTGAACAACTCGTGTTCGGCTTGTTAAGCAAACGAGTCGAACACGAACACACTTTTTGAGCTCGAAATATAAACGAGCCGAACACTAGCTGACCATGGCTCGCTCGTGTTTGGTTCGTTTACACCCTTAGGCACGTCGTTGCGTCGACCCATGTCGGCGCACGCACCCTTTGTGGGCGATCGAACCCACACGCCTAGATTCCACTGAAACCTATGGTCAGCTATGAATTAGAAAATCTCACCACCGTGGCGGTTGCAGACGCATTCTCTTTGCTTGCTCCAAGCTCGCTGGCGTCCGATCCATGCTCCAGTGTGCCTCTTAGAACGTGCACATGACAACAAAAAGATAGGAGATTGTGAGGTATGCCAAGTGCATGAAAAATATGAGCAGAGCATATAAAAAATGCAAACGAGATATATACCTAAGCGACGCTCGACACCGGCGAACCCCGGGAGAAGGCTTTCTTCGCAAAGAAGAAAACTTCCACACCTCTCTAAACAGCGGTACCTTCGCTTTCTGTTGAAGGTGGCTCACTCCAGCGCGGTTTCCGATCACCGGAAATACGGGGCGATGAGGTGGAGGAGCTAGCTCGCCAGCGACACGCAATAAAAATGTCGAATGTGTGGAGGAGTGCAAAAGTCGGGGTTGCACGTAGTAGCAGGGCTGTTTCGTCGCAAGCTCAGCACCGACAAAGAAGAAGACCGATTGAATGTCGTCGGCAAGGTGGAGAGGTTGAAAAATGACCGGCCAAAAGGAAAAAAAATCTCCTGAAAATGGTGGAGGCGAGCTGCAAACAGAGGAGCCCAACAACCAAGGAAAACCCCGGCGAAGTCGGCAGCTCTGGCGGCCGAGAATCGCGCCGGCTACGTTGTTCAGCAACCAGAGGGGCGGCTCCGGCGAGCGGCTGGAAGGCGGGAACTACCACGGGGAAGGAGATCCAACGCCTGGAGAGCGTCGACGATTTCGTTCGCCAACGAGGGGAGGTTGGCGACGAGGTCCAAATGCGAAGCGAGTGGCGGGGCTAGGTTTCGCGAATGGAAAGGAGGGAGGTCGCGTGGGCTGTACGTGTGAGGGAGAGAGAGAGCGAGGTTTTTTTATATATGTATAATAATATATATTATATATTATAGTAGATAATAATACATTAGTATAATTATCATTCATGTATTCCTTGCGGCGAAGTGGATGTCCTTCTTGCCCAAAATCGACGATCCGGACACGCTGGCTTGGTCTGTTTCATCGTTCGGGGTCATCCGGACCACTTTTTCAACTATCGTCTCCAAAATGATAATTTGCACATTTTCACCCAAACTGCGGAGCCGTAGAGAAGTGGACATCCTTCATAGGTGAAATTGACTTTCCGGACACACTCATGTGTTCCGTTTCGTGGTCCGGGGTCATCTGTACCACTTAGCCAAGCGATCGCGCCAATTCAAGTCAAAACCGCGCGCGACGCGCCGTATAATATTTGTTGGCCCGATCAGAGTCGTCCGACGTGCCAAATGCCGACCGACCTTCACCTAAGCGAGAGTCATAGCCTAGCAGAATGACCTTGGCTACGTGCCCCTCAACACGTGCCAAAAAGGTCTAGAGTGGGTGTCTGAACTATCGGATGTTACGGGCATGCTGTAAACTTTCCCGAGTCATGCAGGTGAACACCCTACACTCCTGACATCAAAAATTGATGTCAACACTAACACTGATAGGGGGAACACACTTTAATGTAATAGCGCACTCATGCTTCCTCGGGGGTGGTAACCGGCTTGGCTGTTGAAAAACGTCTGTAAAATGCTGCAAGAGCTGTTGGACTCTTTCAGGAAATTCTGCCAACTCTAGATCTCGAATTTCCTCAATGTTCTGCAACTCCACCAAGTGGCCCAACCCTGCTTCTCGTATCGATTTGACCATGATTTTGAGTGACAACATGGTTTTGCATAAACTAGCATCACCTTCCTACCCTTCACCTGGAAATATACATATTTGAAGGATTTCCAATCCACCTTCATCTCCCCAAGCATCTACAACCACTTCATCCCCAAAATCACATTTGTGGTGGTCAAATCCAAGGGAAGGAAGTCCTTCATCACCTTTAGGTCATTAGGTGTCAAAACCAACCCCTTGCAAACTCCCCAATTTTTTTCTACCTTCCCTGTCCCATCATGACGCTGAAGCACTCTGTAGCACCAACTCCAACCCTAGTTACTCCACGATTTGAGATGAAGTTATGTGTGGCCCCGTTATTCAACAACACCACAATGGTTGTTCCCCGATTCACCTCCTTATTTTTATGGTGTGATTTGGAGTAAATCCCGCCATTGAATTGAGGGACATCTTTGCTACATTCAACTGTGGATGATCCTCCTCCGCTGCATCTTCCTCTGATTCCTAACATTCTGTCTCATCCTCCTGAAGTAAAAGGATTTGAAGGGCGTGCTTCTTGCAACGATGGCATGAGGCATATTTCTCATCACAGTGTTAACATAATTCTTTTGCTCGTTTATCCTGGACGTCTGCATCGGTGATGTGCTTGAAATTGCCACCGCAATGGGCTCATGGGCGTGTCCCTGTATTCTTTGGTTTCTCTTTCTGAAATGACATCGTGTGGGTCCTTGGAGTCGTGACTGTCAAGGCATTCTTGTAGACTCCTGTGTTGCCGCCTTTGCTGGTTTTTTTTTACCTGTTTCTTGTCCTCCATCATTCCCTCAATCCACAGTCTCAATGGTCAGATGGCTGCTCGTATGTCGGACTTTAGGCTTTCAAGAAGTTCACCTCAAGTATTGTCATAGAAATGCCCCTCAACTTCCCTGACAAGAGCTCAAATTTCTCCCTATATTCAGTAATCATCCCCTCTTGAGTCAGAGCATAGAATTGCTCGTATAGTTCTACTTCTCGAATTGCTCGGAAATGCCCCAACAAGTAATCTTTAAACTCCTCCCACGAGTACATCGAATACCTTGCCTCCATCCACTGAAATCACGCCAGCGCCTTTCTCTCTAGACATAATCCCACCGCCATAAGCTTCTTTTCTCAATTCACCTATTAACTGGAAAGTATTACTCTACCTGATACACCCACCGATGTGCATATTCCTCTTCGAAGATTGGCATCCTCAGTTTTTTGAACCTTGCATCTCCACCCCAACTACCTCCGTGTGTCTAGGATGACACTCCCTCCTCTGGTCATAGCCATACTCCACTCTCTATTCTCTCCTTCCTCCTTCATGCTCTTATGTGCCCCTTACACCATCCCTCCAATTTTCAGCGCATACTCCTCCATCAGAAGTCTCCACTCCCCCTCCTCTTTGAGTCCTAAGGGGATGATGGTAGATGATGTCCTCCCCGTTGTCCTCTTGTTCGATCTCCGTTTTAACCTGGCTAAGGATTCCCTGATCAACCCTTGGTTAGGGCTTGCAACTAGAGCGATTGAAATTACCTTGGATTACATCTCCATGAGCTTTTTCATCATCTCCCGCATTTCTCCTATGCTTCTGAACCCGTCCTCCATTCGGCTCTCTATAGAAGAAAACCTTTCCTCTATGTTAGCGAACATTTCTTCCATTCTATATTTGATTTACCCAACTTATTCTTCCAGCACATCCACTTTCTTTGCTGAAATCCCTCCAAGATCTTGCTCTGATATCAATTTGATACATTTTAGAATCAAAATCAGCGAGCAAACAACGATGAAATTGCAATAGATAGGTGGAACACTCAAATGAGGACTGCTCTTACTAAAATCAACGAAAAACAAGCAAGATACAAGGGTGATCTATTATTAGAGAGGTGACTCGGTTCTCCACAAACCCTAAACGATACTAGGAACACCACAAGAGAAAAAGAGAAAGAGGGAAATTGTAGCTACCAAACATAATATATAAAAAAAAAAACCCTAGTTGTTAGGCGTTAATATATATTCCCCAAGAGTTCCTTTCAAATTCCCCCGAACCACCCCCCCACAAAAAAAAAACCCCCTCCTTAATTCCCTTCATTCTATACGTGATCAGTGGCTTGGAGGACCACACTCTGGCGCTACTGGGATCACCCGGGCCAGATCTGGGTTGGGCCGACTGATCTGGCTTCTGGCCGATACAGACTGGTCCTCTCTGGACTGGTTCACATAATATGGGAGGAGTCTCGTGCATATCAAAGATCTCCAAAGTACATTTATTGCTCAGAGAGTTGAATTCATCAATACTACAAGTGCATTGATCATAATTTTCTTACCTTCAAAATGAACACCACCTCACTCCAAATATTTTAGTGGTATGACCTGACACAGACATTTTTCAACCAAATCCGGATGCATATGATCACCTAAATTACTCAAATCATCTTGTACCTAAATTTGTAACAATGCTTTTTTGTAGTTAGAATGCAAACTCTTTTGTGCTTTCTTAAGATGTGATGTTCCAATACAAACCAGAACAACTCGTTGGCAGTATAAGCAAAGGTTTGCACGAGTAATAATTGGATCATTGAAAGAATTTGGGTTCTCCAAAATTTTGTTTGTTTTTTGTTTTGTTTTTTGGGTGCTCCAAAATTTGATGCCATTCGATATTATGATCTCAAACTTAATGATCATCGATCTTAGATATGCATTTTAATATCAATTTATTAGATGAGGTTGCCAAATCACTTGAAATGAAAGTATTATCAGGATGAAGAATGATGTGGCACAAAGCATCCAAAACATTGCTAAACAATAAACGACTTGTTGGGATGTGCACAGCTGCTAAATTTATCATGACCGCCTAAACATGGAACCAAAACTTTTATGGCGAGAGTGAAACCCTCCCTTAACTAAGATTACTCTCTTGATGGGTAATTATTTGTTTTCCATATGATGTTCGCTAATAATTTTCTTAAAATGATGAGTACATATGGGATATAAGTTGCAAAATTGAGACCTTATTACAAAGGATTACTTTTCATTCATGTGACTCAATAGGTATTAAGATGCTTCATAAAGTTTGTTTTTACCATGCAGTATTTTGAGCAGGACGACACAATTCAATCAGAACATTTTAATTTTTACCATATATAACGCGCTTTGTTTGAACTTATTCAATTCGTGCTTATTCTGTGTCGATGTATCAAATGTTGCAGGAACTTTTGGGACCAGAAAATCTCTTCCTGCTTTTCGGAGTTATAGCATTACTTTCACTAGTGTTCATCCTTATGAAAGTTCCTGAAACAAAAGGTTTGAGTTTGGAGGAAATTGAGTCTAAGATCTTGAACTGATTTCTCAAATTTTATTCATATATTTTAAGTAATATGTATTTGAATAACTTATGTACATGTTTATGAAAAGTGTTGATAGATTAGTTGTTATTTTTATACTTCTGCTTTTACAAATGTTATTGTTTTGCTTTCCTTGATGGAACTGATAGATCTGGGTGAACAGTATTATGATCGTTTTCTACAACATTTTGCTTCTTTTGTCTCCACTCCGCATCAGTGCTCTTTATTTCTAATAAAATTATGATCCCAGCACAAATTTTGTTGATAAGCAGTACAATCATGTACTCCATATTGCACCTAGAAAAGTATAGTCAAAGCTACTTAAATATATTGATTGTCTTCATTATTTGAGATTCAAATGTTTTCTTTTTATCATCTACATTATTGATAAACTTATTTTCTTAAGTAATCAAAATTTTATATAAGTTTTTTTTTTTTTGGTAGTCAACTGATGGATGATTTGATTGATCCTCTCTCCTATGAAATCACTTTATAAAATGTCTAGTTGTTAGATTGTAGTTTAGATGAATTTTAAGCGAGCAAGATTGAACTTTATTGTTGTTTGGTAATACTTTCAAAGCAATCGGACAAAAAACAACACATCAATTTTAAGAAATAAATAAAAAAAAATAGATAAGAAAATGATTTTAAAGATTTTGAAAATAAGATTCCAAATATAGAAATTTTGCATTGTACAAGAAAATGTCAAAATAAACAGAAGGGTCGTTTACATAAATTCCACACAATTCCTATGTGTTTATATATATCACCCCTAAATTTTATTTTTTACATTTATACCGCTGATATCTTTAATATCACATAAAAATGCAACTATTTTCACTTTTAAAAAGTAAAATGCTTAGCCATGGTGGTATGCATGTAAAAATTAAAATTTAGGTGTTAGATATGTAAATACATAGGAATTGAGTTGTATGCAGGTAATTTCTTAAATAAAATAAAAACAGCAAGATGAACAATTTTGTAACGAAAAAAAGAGTATAAAATTGGGTGCCCCAAATGCCGTCTGTTTAAAACAAAGCCAATAATCATTATGCCAGTCCATGACATTTAAACATGCAAATGATTTGGACCTAACCTAAACAGGTCAATTGAGTCTTCAGATTAAAGCTTCGCTTTAGACAACATTGTAACTCCCTTCCGTTACAGTGAATGCCAACATAAAAAAATTTTGATTTGGTGAAGCAGTGTCTCGCGAACTTATTTTGTAGGAGCAGCAATTTTTTGACATTTTATATCGTAGATCTCCTCCATTATGCGGATGTGGGTTTTGAAGCTTCGTCGAACTTCAAACAAGCCTAAAGCCTAAATCATGATAAATCTAGGAAAGGAAAATTTTGAAATTCCGTTTCACTAAGCAACAGTTATCCACCTGTATCATTATGCCAACATAAGTGCAGTCTGCAATCAAATTTGATAAACAATAGTAATAAAAAATAAGATTATAAATTCTCAACAAAGCTGCTTCTTTTATTTATGCCTCAAAACTAGTAAAAAAATGGGAGTTAACTAAAGAAGTCTGCAAATGCGGGTATCGACAACAGGAGATTTAGAAGGTTGAGATATCTCCAACGCTTCAGCCAGAGACATGCGGCGGTTCCTCCAATTAGCCTCCGCCCATTTCCTCATCCTTTCGCCTTCTTCTTTCCTCTTCTGTTGAATGCAGAGGGTTTCTGCATACCCACCTTTACCAAAAATTCATTCAAAAACTTTTCTCAGTCATTATGTTACAATTATTTAATTCTAGGCTGTAACTTTAAGATACTGAATAATAATACTACTAAGAGTCATCTACATAAATGCCACAAAATTCTTATATATCTACATATCTAACACCTACACTGCTGCATTTACATCCATATCACTCAAATCTTTGAAATCAAATCAAAATATCATTATCATTAACTCATTAAAAGTGAAGTATACATTTTAGTGCAGTGGTTTTTAATACCAATATCAAACTTTAGGCATAGAAATTGTGTGGTATGTATGTCAATTTCTCTAATAATAATAGGTGAGTGGGCCCCACTCTTCTCTTGATTTTTTTTTCCTAAAACTCACTATTGATGCCCCCTGTAAATATAATGTTCTTACAGACAGTTGTGATATTAATCAGAATTTAAAGCTAGCTAAACATTTAAACATATGTTTTTTGCATTGTTAAAATGTACCTCTTGCCAGTGCTATAATGTCCCTTTTTGCAAGCTCATTGACAGAATCTGCAGGGCCGCCAATAATACCATTGTTTTCAGCCTTAAGAAATACAATATAAATATATGTGTGTTTGTATTACCTTGGCTATCTAAAGCTGGAGCTTTTAGTATATCTAAAGCTCTTCTATATAGCCCCTGCCATTTGACATTTTTAAGAAAACAAATTATCAGGAATAAAAATTCATCATTCAGACTTCTGAAGTAATAAAAAATCTCAACTAGTGCGCTAGATTAATAAAAATAAAGTTAATAGTTTGATTCCTAAGAAAAATTTATTGAAAAAATCACCATTTATGTGTATTTTCTCTATAATTTCATAAGCAAAATCATTAAAAGATTGATTATTTTATTTCATGTAGCAAACCAAGCAAAGCAAAAGCATAATATCAAGGATGTTTAAAAATGCTGAATAAAATATAGAAATTCAACCCAACCTCCTGTATCAATATAGCGCTTGAAGCCTCAAATTTGGCTTTTTGTTTATACATCAAAGCTATACAAGTCAAAATAACCCCAACCTTAGGATGGCCTGTACCTGCGGACCATATTAAAAATTTCATCTGAGCATGCAAATGATATCAGCTACCTTATATCCTCAAAGCAAACAAGCTTATGACAAAAAAATACAAGGGGCATTTACATACATACCACACAATTCTTATGTAGTTACATATCTAACATCTAAACATTGATATTTACATGCATACCACTCAAATCTTTAGCATCACATCAAAAATATCATAATCACTATCTTTTAAAAAATGAAATACATATTTTTATGCATAGGTTTATCACACAAAGCTGTTGTAAGCGTAAATATCAAACTTTAGGTGTTAGATATGTAAATAGATAAAAATTGTATAGTATGAATGTAAATTTCTCAAAAAAAGCTCTAAAGTAAATACCAAAATGACTTTCAGCCATGGTAAGTGCCTTTGTCAGCAGCTCTTCTGCCTCGCTAAACTTCCTGAATTAAAAATTCTGCTATCAAAGCATGAACATGAAGACATAAAACCAGATTCAAATACCGCAACCAAAAGGGAAGAAAAAGGATCAAAGCACAAAAATGCAAAAGATCCCTAAGAAGAGAGAAGAGCTTACCCCAAATGGGACAGAAGCTGACCTAGTGCACAAGTAGCTCCCAAAAGAACTTCCTCAGAAACCATGTTTGAGGATGACATAAAAGAATTATCAGGAACACGTAGCACTTTTTCATATAAATCCTCTGCCAATGATAAATTGCCTGTAGCATGTGAAAATTCCCCATAACTGAGGGAAAGATTTCCTGAAAACAATAAAAAGATTTGAAGTTGTTCTCTAGATAGATAATTTGGAAAGTAAAGATAAGTATAAATAAGTATAAACCACCTATTTGAGCTGTACTGTCCACAAAATCCACTTTGCAATCACTAAAGAGTGCTTCCGCTGATGAAAACAACCAAGTTTCCTTCATTAATACGAACAATATTAATTACAATCAAAGTAGGGTAACAAGATCAAGGATATAAACCTGATTTAAGTTCTCCAAGAATAAGATGAGTTAGTCCTTTGATAGCTTTAGCCCGAGAGCTTGCAGCCTCCAATACAGATAAATTGCCTCCGGAGCTACTACTCAACAATTGGAGGCAGTCATTTGAGAGGGCCAACGAAGAGAAATCCTAAGAAAATCATCTTTTAAATAAATGTTTAAAAGAATAGAGCAATATAGAAGATCATGTGGTGTGACAAACCTGCCCTGCCTCAAGATTTAGACCTATCAGAGCTTCCCGTGCTGCAACTGCGCATCATTTCAAGAAGAAATAAAATTTAGTGCCTTCTTTAACAAAGTGACATTATATGTTTTAGGAAAAGTATATTTTTCTTATACATTCTCTTTATATTTCTAAGTCATTTGCGACAAAAGGGTTAACGTCCAGCTCACATAACAGTCCAACCCATAGACTCAAAACCAATTCGAACAGGGTTAATTTTCTCTTCTAAATAGTAATTTACAAGTCCAAAAGTTTTTTGTTTTCCTATCCCCTCCCCTTCCTAAATTTATCCCCATTTCTGCACGAATTCTTTTCCAACTCCCTGCGACATCTATCTTCAATCCAATCATTGGTGGGTGGTCGCTCAGAAGCACAATGGCGCAACCAGGGATATCAGCCTAAAGTGGTCTAAGTCTCATAACAAATCTTTGAGGCTAAGAGAAATCATCATCTTCTGGTCCGAACCACCCAGACAAAAAGAGGTAGAGAAACACGCAATAAAGTGATTATTACTATTCATTTTTGGCTAAATCAAAGCTGTTACATTGGTCCCAGTCTTCTTTGTTCATTGCTTCCTCTCACCCAACTTTCTCTATCTGACTCTATCTACATCGTTGATGTTGACCCAACGTGACCCATATTTCTATTATTTAAAATTAAGTTGTGCAATGGTGCACCAAGTCAAGTTAGCCTCAAGTCTTGGCTTTCGACCAATCGGCTAACCAATCTTTAATTAGGTTCAATCTTCTTTTAGCCGAATTGAATCCAAAGCCCAATACTTATCATACACCCGCACAAAAAGGCCTAAGAGACCGCAATCTATAGCAATTTAGTGGGTCAATGTAAACATGTGAAATGATCAATCAAAAAGAAAATAAAATCATGCAATAAATAATCTCGTTTATACGAGGTAAGCTTTAGTTACCTTTTATGGCAAGAGACGCACCGTCCAAATCATGAACCATCTGAAGCTTTTCGATGGAATCTTGAAGCTCGCCTCTACACCCACATTCAGTAGATTTTAGATTTCTAAGCTAATGCACCTAAAATCTTTTCAGTATTGTAGTAAAACAGACAATAATCTTGTCCCATAGTAAAGGCTAAGTATGATAATAAAATGAAGGACAAATAGTAGATACAAAAAATCTAAGCAAAGAAATGAAGGAGAAAAGAACCTTTCATAAAGTAAAGTAGACATTGCAAGCATAAGCATCCCCAATGCATCCTCGGTGGAATCTCCTCCTCTTAAGTTGGAAATCCCTTGCTCCAGTACCATTAGTGATTGTGTGTATGAATCTCCTGCAGAAGAAATACAAATATATATGAAATCCTAAACCTAATTCCTATGTGACCAGTCAAAAGAGGAAAACGGGGATAAAAAGAAGCAATCTCGAATCTAAACATGCCTGATTTCTGAGACCTAGCATGCCTAAGAGCATACTGAATCATCTGCCGAGCAACTTGGCTGCNAGGAAAACGGGGATAAAAAGAAGCAATCTTGAATCTAAACATGCCTGATTTCTGAGACCTAGCGTGCCTAAGAGCATACTGAATCATCTGCCGAGCAACTTGGCTGTAGTGAGGCTCATCCACTCCAATGGTTCCATAGAACTTTACCTGTAAAACTGCCATATCACTGCTACTACAACTGATATCAGCTAAAACAGCAGATTTTTGTTTCGTAGTAATGGTTGTTGCTCTTGAGGCAGCTCTCCTCACAATATATTGCAGCATAGCTTGAGCCAGAAAACTACAAAAAAGATAGAGATGGAAAAATGAAAATGCAGATGGAATGTTAGCTTAAATCATTCTACACATAAATGGATACATAAATATCTACACTCCATGCCCAAAAAATGACTATTTGAGACGGGCAACAATAATCCATGAAGTTTCAAGATAAAAATTTGATTTTTTTTTTAATTGTAAAGCTTAAACTGCACATTGCAACTTCATCATTTTTATCATTAGCCTTTATCTGAACTATTTGGGTTTGACTTCGAGAATCTTGACTTTCCATTCCTTCTTACTGAGTGTTACATGCAGTATTAAACATATTATTCACAACACATTTTAAACAATATTTATCCATGTTATCTTAGGGTTAACACTTCTTCATAATACTAAGACATTTATTTTATCTACTCATCATCTAAAAGGAACATTATCTATCATTTATTGTGCATGTCAAAGAGTTTGTGTCAAATTTCATTTATATTATCTTAAATTTGTGGCACTACA
>JXCR01145015.1:126901-140242 GCA_002079205.1 Phalaenopsis hybrid cultivar | reverse complement strand
CATTTTAAGCATGTTGGGCTAAGTTTGGGTCAAACTTGGGCTAGTCATGGGCTAAGCTCAAATTAATTGTTGTGTTTAGTGTAAAACATCATAATTAACAATTTCATGAAGGATGAAAATTGTTTTGAAGTTGATTTGGTAGTCAATTTGGATGGATTTTCATGGGTTTTGGTTTTAGACCCAAATTAAGGATATAGATCTAATTTGTGTCAAACTTGAGCTAACTTTGGATTAAGCTCAAATTGATTTTTGTATTTGGTCACAAATGACTTTATAAAGGATTTTCAACAAAAATTGAATGTCAATTTAAGGTCTAAGGCATTCAATTGTTGAGCTTT
This sequence comes from Phalaenopsis hybrid cultivar, assembly GCA_002079205.1. NCBI lineage: Eukaryota > Viridiplantae > Streptophyta > Magnoliopsida > Asparagales > Orchidaceae > Phalaenopsis > Phalaenopsis hybrid cultivar. The sequence continues at coordinate 139,904 of JXCR01145015.1, read as the reverse complement.
GGGGTGTTAGCCAATATTGGGGCTAATTTTGAGAGTTTTGGATTTAGGCCAAAATCAAATGGGTTTGAGGCTTCATCAAGGCCAATTGATTGTTGATTTTGATGTGTAAGAATGCTGTAAAGATTTTGCAATATTAATTGAAGCCAATTGACTAGGCTATGGGTTCAATTGAGTGAGATTAAGTCTTATGGTTAATATTGGGGTTTTGACCCAAATCAAAATTGGGCTCAAATCATGGACCAATTGAGCTTGGATTTGGTTTAGTTTGGTCACATCAAAAATGAATTTGAGTTTAGGATTGAAATTAGGGTCAATTAAGATCAAATTGATAGACACTTTGGATGAATTTGGGGAATTTTGGGTCTTTAAAGGACAATTTGAGGATTTTGATTAAAGATGATCAAATTGGCCAAATTGGGTCATGTGATAGATGAAAGAAAAAAAATTGAGAATATTTGGGATTTATTGGGATTTTATGGGAATTTTTGGAATTTTGGGATTTTGGGTTAAAGAAGGATCCCAATGGTAGTTAGTAATGGGATTTATTGGAATTTTCTAAGAATTTTAGAATTTTTGGGATTTTGGGTTAAAGGAGGGTCCCAAGGGCATTTAGGTAATTTGGGGGTGTTGATGTGATTTGGTCATTTAGCCAAAATTGGGGTCCCAAGGGCAGTTAGGTAACTTGGGGGTGTCTGGGGCAAATGACCCAAGATGAGTATTTCAAGTAGAATTGGATAGATATCCATTCTAAATGAACCATGGATCAATAAAAACCTTATTTTGGGTTCTTATGTATTGGTTTTAGCCAGGCTATTGTGAGGATATTGTGTACATTAGTTACAAACCAATATTCAGGGTCNCGACCCTAAAGCCAAGTAATCCTATAAGGACTCTTCTTGAATTCTCTCATAATGATCTTACCTACTAAATGCTAGAGATTAAGATTAATATGTGGAACTTCAAGTTGAGTAAAGAGAAGAATTTTGAATTTCTAATGGCTGCTAGAGGTTAGGACCAATATGTGGACCTTCAAGTTGAGTAAAGAGAAGAGTTTTGAGTTTCTAATGGTGAGGACCAATATGTGGAACTTCAAATTGAGTAAAGAGAAGAATTTTTGAGTTTCTAGTGGTGATGCATTTCTAGTTTTCTAAGACTAGTCAATAGGAAAGTCCTATGGCTAGACCTAGGCTACTAAAGAAAGGAACTCTAACTTGAGTAAATAGAAGAGTTTTGATTTTTTAATTGTGGGGGTACTTTTTGTAAGTTTTTGAGCTAGTCAATAGGAAAGTCCTATGGCTAGACCTAGGATACTAAAGAAGTTTCTAGACCTCAACTAGCCTAATGACAAATTTGTCTTTTGTATACCTAAGAGCAATTTAGTTTATTTTTATTGAGTATAAATAGTCTTGTTATGTATAGGGCTTGGTAGCCTAAGGGCAAATTTATCTTTTCTACGCCTAAGTGCAAATTTATCTTTTCTACGCCTAAGAGCAATTTAGTCATTTATTGTTATTATTGTTGATTTTAAATAGGCTTGTTATGTCTATGGTTAAGTTTATGCATGAGATTGAGTTGTGAGCCTTAGGTTTAGGGTTTGGGAGAGATTTCATACCTCTCAAATTGTAAGAATTGGGAGAGATCGCCTGCCTCTCGAATTTTAGGTGTTTATCTTTGTATTCTTATTGAGTTGTTTGATTTATTAACGAAATATTGTGTTTGTACTAATTTCCGTGAAAAAGCATGCCGATTTTGACGTCGAATTGTATCATTCTGACCACTCAAAACTCAAATTAGTTTNGCTCAAATCATGGACCAATTGAGCTTGGATTTGGTTTAGTTTGGTCACATCAAAAATGAATTTGAGTTTAGGGTTGAAATTGGGGTCAATTAGGATCAAATTGATTGACACTTTGGATGAATTTGGGGAATTTTGGGTCTTTAAAGGACAATTTGGGGATTTTGATTAAAGATGATCAAATTGGCCAAATTGGGTCATGTGATAGATGAAAGAAATAAAATTGAGAATATTTGTGATTTATTGAGATTTTATGGGAATTTTTGGAATTTTGGGATTTTTGGTTAAAGGAGGATCCCAAGGGTAGTTAGGTAATTTGAGGGTGNTTTATGGGAATTTTTGGAATTTTGGGATTTTGGGTTAAAGGAGGATCCCAAGGGTAGTTAGGTAATTTGGGGGTNATGATATACCATTGAATTAATTACATTACGGTGCGAGTATTTTCTGTGTGGGTGGAAAATGCATCATGGATAAAACAAATATTTAAGGATTAGAATGCAACAAGGCTGGATCAATGGTAGTATGGATCGAAATTGTGTAAAATGCTCTTTAAGGAATAGATTTTGCACTTATGCAATACCCAACAAGAAGTAATAGAAATTGAGAAATCATAGTGCTAGCCTAAAATAGCGGGGATGAAGCCAATTAGAATGATGATGAGAATGCTCAGTAGATGCAGTTGTTCTGCATATACGACTGCNTTAAGGAATAGATTTTGCACTTATGCAATACCCAACAAGAAGTAATAGAAATTGAGAAATCATAGTGCTAGCTTAAAATAGCGGGGATGTAGCCAATTAGAATGATGATGAGAATGCTCAGTAGATGCAGTTGTTCTGCATATACAACTGGAGAAATGATGTTGATTCTCTTGCTGATGACATAATCATTGAGAGAAACAGTAAAAAATGTGCAACAGAGGTTCGCTGAACTTGAATTTTGATCAGATGTTTGCATTTTTTTCAAGCTTTCATGATTATTTGGTTTTAATATGAGAAAATTTGGGTAAGGATTTTAAGTTGAATTTTCTGTATGTTAGATTTATTTTGAGATGAGTGTAATATAAGAGTTGATTGATTGTTCATGTATTTCATTAAACTTAAAATAAAATCAATGTTGGTATGGATACTTTTAAACTATTTTGTTCCCATTTTTATTATTTATTACANGTGTAATATAAGAGTTGATTGATTGTTCATGTATTTCATTAAACTTAAAATAAAATCAATGTTGGTATGGATGCTTTTAAACTATTTTGTTCCCATTTTTGTTATTTATAACAGGTCATTATGATGATTTTACATCTGAAGACACTTTTAAGCACAGGGATGAACAATTAACTATGTTATCATTTCTGAAGATTGAAAGAATGTATTTTTCATGACATTCATTTATTTCATAAAACAGTTCTTAGAGTAAAAATTTGGTATATTTTGTTTCTCATTACTTGAAGTTGGACAGAATAATCATGTTTTCAATTGGAAAATGATATATTGAAGGCAAAACTTTAAATTTGGTTTAGTTCTAAAAATTTTTGATTTTTGGTTCTCCTTTTGTTCATTGTGTAAAAGTTAGAGCGTCCCCTGGAAGCGACGCGCTATATGACTTGAATACAGTAAAAAGTGTGTAAGAGCCGCTACACCGGCGCCCGAGTGTGGTATGAAATAAGCAATGGTTCTCACATTACGGACCGATGCGGGTAAAAAATTTAGTCAATGAAATTAATATTATGATAAGATCTTGGAATATATGTACTCTCACAGTAAATTAATGAAATTATTTGATATTATGATTCATAGAATGATAAATATCTTATGTATTTAAGAAACTAAATTAGTTAGAAAAAAAATTAAGGAGATTGATAACTTAGGTTTTAAATTTTGATATTTAAGTAAGAGTCGCGTTAGAAATGGTGTTAAGTGTAATTACATATAAGAGTTTGAAAGATAATGTTGTAAAAATTAATAGAATTGGAGATAGAATTATAACTCTTAAGATTATTGTTGATACTAAGATTTTTAATATTATAAGTGTTTATGCTCCTCAAGTAGGTTTAGATATATGTTCTAAAAAAATTTTTGGAATGACATGGAAGGCTTAATACAAATGATACTTCTCGAAGAAAAACTTTTTATTGGAAGAGATTTAAATGGATATGTCAGTGGAGTGGTAGAAGATTTCAAAAATATTCGTTGTCTACGTTTTTGGAGTAATTAATGAAGAAGGTAGAGTCATATTAGATTTTGCTTTAGCGTACGATTTTGTTATTTCTAATACTTCATTCAAGAACATAGACGATGATATTATTACTTATAAAATGGATCTAATAAAACACAAATTGATTATTTTCTTATGACAAGAAGGAATAGTCGTGATTGTAAAGATAGTAAGGTCATTCTAAGTGAGGATTTAAGCACTCAACACTGATTATTAGTTTTAGATTTTAAGATGAAGAGTTATAAAATAATGAATACTAGGAATTATTGTCGTAGAATTAGATGAAAACACCTAAAAGATACAAATAAAATTATTTTTATGAGTAAACTTCAAGATTTCAATATTTGGGATGTCTATGAAGAAGCAAATTCTATGTGAGATAAAATAACAAACACTATTAAACAAGTGACAAAACATGTACTTGGATAATCAAAAGAAAAAAAAATTCTATAAATTAATATAATTCGTGGTGGAATAATAATGTGCATGAAAAGATAAAATATAAGAAGCTATGTTATAAAAATTAGTTTAAATGTATAAACTTAGGGAACTGAGAAAAATATAAAATAATGCGTAGAGAGTTTAAGTAAACAATATGTGATGCTAAAAAATCTATTTTTAGTGATTTTTATAATAGATTATATACTAAAGATAATGAAAAATATATCTTTAAACTAGTTAAACAAAAAGAGAAGAAAAATAAAGATTTAACTCAAGTAAAGTGTATTAAAGATGAAAATAAAAAATTTGTTATTCTTAGAAAAAGATATTGAACTTTGGTGGGTGAGTTATTTTAATAAACCCTTTAATGACATTTTAGAAAATAAAATCAATTTATATTTTGTTTTCTCTCTCAAGAAATGTTATTTGGCCGAATAATTATAATTTATATTCCCCTTCCTCTCCAATATTTTGTTTTATTTATTCTTGTGATTTTCTTGAGCTTCTTTTTATTCTTGTTTAAAAATTTTGTGAAATTTATGCATGATGACTTGTTTGCTTGGGAATAGTTCGTGTTCGGCTCGTTAAGAATTTTGTGTTCGATTCGTTCACTAAGTTGATGAGGTGAACATGACAAAATTTTTTGTTCTCAATATATAAAATAGGCAAACACGAATNGATGATTTTACATCTGAAGACACTTCTAAGCACAGGGATAAACAATTAACTATGTTATCATTTCTGAAGATTGATAGAATGTTATTTTCATGATTTATTCATTTATTTTATAAAACAGTTCTTAAGAGTAAAAATTTGGTATATAAAGCCAAGTTTTGGTTCTCATTACTCGAAGTTGGACAGAATAATCATGCTTTCAATTGGAAAATGATATATTGAAGGCAAGACTTTAAATTTGGTTTAGTTCTAAAAACTTTTGATTTTTGGTTCTCCTTTTATTCATTGTGTAAATGCTAGAGCGTCCTCTGGAAGCGACGAGTTATATGACTTGAATACAGTGAAAAGTGTGCAAGAGCCGTTACATCGGCGCTCGGGTGTGGTATGAATAAGCAACGGTTCTCACATTATGGACCGATGTTGGTAAAAAATTTAGTCAATGAAATTAATATTATGATAAGATCTTGGAATATATGTACTCTCACAGTAAATTAATGGAATTATTTGATATTATGATTCATAGAGTGATAAATATCTTATGTAAGAAACTAAATTGGTTAGAAAAAAAAATAAGGAGATTCATAACTTAGGTTTTAAATTTTGGTATTCAGGTAAGAGTTGCCCTAGAAATGGTGTTAAGTGTAATTACATATAAGAGTTTGAAAGATAATGTTATAAAAACTAATAGAATTGGAGATAGAATTATAACTCTTAAAATTATTGTTGATACTAAGATTTTTAATATTATAAGTGTTTATGCTCCTCAAGTATGTTTAGATACATGTTCTAAAAATTTTTTTGGAATGACATAGAAGGCTTAATACAAATGATATCTCTCGACGAAATACTTTTTATTGGAAGAGATTTAAATGGATATGTCGGTGGAGTGGTAGAAGATTTCAAAAATATTCATTTTTTATGTTTTTGGAGTAATTAATGAAGAAGGTAGAGTCATATTAGATTTTGCTTTAGCGTACGATTTTGTTATTTTTAATACTTTATTCAAGAACATAGACAAGGATATTATTACTTATAAAATAGATCTAATAAAACACAAATTGATTATTTTCTTATGAGAAGAAGGAATAGTCGTGAATGTAAATATAGTAAGGTCATTCTAAGTGAGGATTTAAGGACTCGACATTGATTATTAGTTCTAGATTTTAAGATGAAGAGTTATAAAATAATGAATACTAGGAATTATTGTCGTAGAATTAGATGGAGACACCTAAAAAATACAAATAAAATTATTTTTATGAGTAAACTTCAAGATTTCAATATTTGGGATGTCTATCGAGAAACAAATTCTATGTGTTATAAAAGTAACAAACATTATTAAACAAGTGACAAAACATGTACTTGAATAATCAAAAGAAAAAAAAATTCTATAAATTAAAATAGTTCGTGGTGGAATAATAATGTGCATGAAAAGATAAAATATAAGAAGCTATGTTATAAAAATTAGTTTAAATGTATAAACTTAAGGAACTGAGAAAAATATAAAATGATGCGTAGGGAGTTTAAGAAAACAATATGTGATGCTAAAAAATCTATTTTTAGTGATTTTTATAATAGATTATATACTGAAGATAATGAAAAATATATCTTTAAACTGNATATGTGATGCTAAAAAATCTATTTTTAGTGATCTTTATAATAGATTATATACTAAAGATAATGAAAAATATATCTTTAAACTAGTCAAACAAAAAGAGAAGAAAAATAAAGATTTAACTCAAGTAAAGTGTATTAAAGATGAAAATAAAAAAATTATTTTTCTTAGAAAAAGATATTGAACATTGGTGGGTGAGTTATTTTAATAAACTCTTTAATGACATTTCTGAAAATACGATCAATTTAGTGATTTAATTTCATTAATAATAATAAAATGTTTCATTTTTACCATCACATTAGTAAAATAAAAATTGAAGAAACTTAAAAGAAAGCCAATGGTGGAAAGTTTGTAGGACTTGATGATATCCCTATTGAAGTGTAGAAATATATAAAGATTTGGGACTTCTTGGCTTATAAAACTTCTTTAATATTATTTTAAAAACTAAAAAGATGCCTGAGGAGTGGAGGGAGAGTATTTTGGTCTTTAATATTATTTTAAAAACTAAAAAAGATGTCTGAGGAGTGGAGGAAGAGTATTTTGGTCCTGATTTGTTGGGAGTTTCTTGGCTTACTAAACTCTTTAATATTATTTTAAAAACTAAAAAGATGCCTGAATGGGAGTTTTTCTTGGCTTACTAAACTCTTTAATATTATTTTAAAAACTAAAAAGATGTTTGAGGAGTGGAGGAAGGGTATTTTGATCCCCATTTTTAAGAATAAAGGAGATTGCCCAAGAGTGTGCAAATTATAGAGGAATTAAGTTGATGTGTTATATTTTAAAATTATGGGAGAGGGTGGTTGAACATAGGTTAAGATGTATTACAAAGTTTTCTCATGATCAATTTGGATTTATGTCGGGCAGGTCTACTATGGAAGCTATACATTTATTGAGAGGTTTGATGAAGTTCGGAGTGAATAAGGAGGGCCTGCATATGATTTTTATTGATTTAGAAAAAGCTTACGATAAAGTTCCAAGAGATATCCTTTGGAAAGTTCTAGATAAGAAAGGTGTTGATATGACTTATATTCAAGTCATTAAAGATAATGTATAATAGAGTTGTTACTTGTGTTCGAACAGGAGGATTGACCAATTTTTCCTATTTCAGTTGGTTTATATCAGGGACCGGCTTTATGCCCATATCTTTTTGCTTTAGTTATATATGCTTTTACTAGTCATTTACATGATGATGTACCTTGTTGTAATCTTTTCAGTGATGATATCCTTCTCGTGGATAATATTAGAGAAAAAGCTCATGAAAAACTTGAATTATGGAGGCCTACATTGGAGTCTAAAGGTCTTTGTTTGAGTAGAACTAAAACTGAATACATGGAATGTAATTTTAGTAGTAGTAGCTCTAGGAACATAATTGTAATGATGGGTGATCAAATTTTTAGAAGGTGTGACCGCCTTAGATATCTCAGGTCTATTGTTTAAAGTGATGGTGATATAGATGGGGATGTTATCAGTAGAGTTCAAATTGGTTGGTTGAAGTGGAGGAATGCTTTAGGCCTATTTTGTGATTGAAAAGTACCACTTAGGCTGAAATATAAGATGTGGTGAGACTTGCAATGTTCTATGGCGCTGAGTGTTGTCCTTTAGAGAGAAGCATAAAGCTATCTTAAGTGTTGTAGAGATGTGAATGCTTAATTAGAAGATTAGCTTTACACTTAGACACAAACTACGAAATAAATAAATAAATATATCCGTGATAGGGTTGGTGTGGCTCGAATGACCGATAAAATTATGGAGAGTCGTCTTAGATGGTTTGGTCACATTAAACATCGACTATCTGATGTCTTATTAGGAGAGTATATGTTTTAGATTCCACTTATGTTAAAAGAAATGCAAAGTTAGACCAATAAAAACTTAGTCATATTGTATAAAAAATGATCTTAATTTATTAAAATTAAATGAAAACATGACACTCAATATGACATAATAGAAAAAAATGAAAAAAACATGACACTCAATATGACACGTAGCCGACCCCACTTAGTGTGATAAAGATTTGTTATTATTGTTGTTATTGTATGCTTATTGCTTCATGTTTATTAGTCTTTTTAATATTTGTTAAATAGATTGTTGTTCAAAATAATCCTTATTTTAATATTTTTCCTTGATTTAAAAAATAGCTGTTAATAATATATTTTATGGTCAAATTTTCAGTTCAGTTAATTATTCTAAATATATAATAAAACGGTACTCTATTTAACTCTTTTTTTCTTGAGCACGTTTTCTCTCTCAAAAAATGTTATTTGGCCGAATAATTATAATTTATATTCCCCTTCCTCTCCAATATTTTGTTTTATTTATTCTTGTGATTTTCTTGAGCTTCTGTGTATTCTTGTTTAAAAATTTTGTGAAATTTATGCATGATGGCTTGTTTGCTTGCAGACAGTTCGTGTTTTGTTCGTTAAGAATTTTGTGTTTGATTAGTTCACTAAGTTGATGAGGTGAACATGAAATTTTTTTTTGTTCTCAATATATAAAATAGGCAAACACGAATAAATATTAGGTGCTCGTGTTAGGCTCGTTTTAGGTCAAAATAATTAAATTATATATATAATTGATTAGTATTATTTTAGTAAATTTAATTGACTGGAAGGTTACAAAAATTTATAATCAATTAAAATTATTAATTACAAAAAAATTAATAAAAATATATCAATTATCTTATATTTAAATGATATTTTAACTTAAATAATAAGATTTAAATCTTGCATGAACTCGTAACATCCTACAGTTGCGTGACTATGGTTGTTAAAATGATTTTTTGTTCGTGAACAACTCGTGTTTGGCTCGCTAAGCAAATGAGCAGAGAACAGACAATGAGTCAAACATGAAACACTGATATTTTTTAAGAAGTCGAGTTGACCCTGAGGACGTGTTTGGGCTCGTTCACACTCTTAATGAGATGGATAGATCTTTGTGATTTATAAAATTATAAAATTCAAATATCACTGTGATATGATTAGCATATAAAAATTTTAATATATTATCAAGAAAGAATTTTGTTATTTTTATCATGCTCTACAAAAATTTGATTGGTTTATTATATATTTTTAAAAAATAATACAACATCAGTTTTAAATATATTTTATTAATATAATCATTTAACTTGTGTGTGTTATTTAAATAAAAATGAGCTTCAAATGCTCTCATGCACGATCAAACTAACGGAACTTTTACTTTACAAGACTAACACCATGACAGCTAGGGTTGTTAAAAAGCTCATTGTCCATGAACAGTTCGTGTTTAATTCATTCGATAAGCACACGAGAAGAACATGAAATTTTTTTTTTTTTTTCGTTCAGTTTATAAATGAACCAATCAAGAACAGTTGTTTGTTTGATCGTGTTCGATTAGTTATTATTCAAACTATAAAAAAATTTAAAATAATTAAATATATTATTAAAAAATAATTTTGAGAATTTTATTAAGCTGTCAAAATATGTTTTCATTTTTTAATATATTTTTTAAATTAGATTTTAATCATCTTTTATTTATATATTAATTTAACATAATTTCATAATTTGAAAAACAAATACGTCAAATTGCCCTCACGCAGGATCGAACTACGGACCTTCAGTTTACAAGACTGACGCTCTACCACTGAGCTATAAGGGCGATTTCATCGTTAGATTTGACATTGGATATATAGGGCAGAAAAGAAATGTCCGCTCAGCCGCTCCGAACAACGCAAGATGAGCGGCTCGTCCAATCTCCTCTCAGACGCCGGTGGTGATGGCGGCGGCGAAGAGGTGTAGGAGGAGTACAATTCTCCCATCGTTGGTACTCCCTCAGGAAACCCCTTCGATCTCTTCGACGACCAGGTTGGTTTCCTCTGAACTACGCAATTTAAGTGTTAATGATCCATTTGTTTTGGTTTCATGATTCATTAATGCGATTTATGTTTAGATTGTGATTTCTATGCTTTTCTAGGACTCGTGATTCTATTTTGCTTGCGATTTATTTCTCGGCTAATGCTCAAATCTGTATGGAATAACATTCATCTTCTTGTATTCATCAGCATATTGTTTGACAGATAATGTATAAAAATCTATTACCGCCAGGTTAGATCGGCTATTGCTTGCATCGATTATTTTTGTTTGACACGACAAGAGCATAGATGGTTTGAAGCATTTCTTGACGAGTATCGAAGTGATAACTTGTTATTGATANATTTCATTAATAATAATAAAATGTTTCATTTTTACCATCACATTAGTAAAATAAAAATTGAAGAAACTTAAAGAAAACCAATGGTGGAAAGTTTGTAGGACTTGATGATATCCCTATTGAAGTGTAGAAATATATAAGAAATTTGAGAGTTTCTTGGTTTACTAAACTCTTTAATATTATTTTAAAAACTAAAAAGATGTTTGAGGAGTGGAGGAAGAGTATTTTGATCCCATTTTTAAGAATAAAGGAGATTCACAAGGGTGTGCAAATTATAGAGGAATTAAGTTGATGTGTTATATTTTAAAATTATGGGAGAGGGTGGTTAAGACGTATTACAAAGTTTTCTCATGATTAATTTGGATTTATGTCTGACAGGTCTACTATAGAAGCTATTCATTTATTGAGAGGTTTGATGAAGTTCGGAGTGAATAAGGAGGACCTACATATGATTTTTATTGATTTAGAAAAAGCTTACGATAAGGTTCCAAGAGATATCCTTTGGAAAGTTCTAGATAAGAAAGGTGTTGATATGACTTATATTCAAGTCATTAAAGATAGTGTATAATAAAGCTGTTACTTGTGTTCGAACAGAAGGATTGACCAATTTTTTCCTATTTCAGTTGGTTTGTATCAAGGACTGGCTTTATGCCCATATCTTTTTGCTTTAGTTATAGATGCTCTTACTGGTCATTTACATGACAATGTACCTTGTTGTAATCTTTTCAGTAATGATATCCTTCTCGAGGATAATATTAGAGAAAAAGCTCATGAAAAACTTGAATTATGGAGGCATACATTGGAGTTTACAGGTCTTTGTTTGAGTAAAACTAAAACTGAATACTTGGAATGTAATTTTAATAGTAGTAGCTCTAGGGACATAATTGTAATGATGGGTGATCAAATTTTTAAAAGGTGTGACCGCCTTAGATATCTCGAGTCTATTGTTTAAAGTGATGGTGATATAGATGGTGTTATCAGTAGAGTTCAAATTGGTTGGTTGAAGTGGAGGAATGCTTCATGCCTATTTTGTGATTGAAAAGTACCACTTAGACTGAAATATAAGATGGTGGTGAGACCTGCAATGTTCTATGGCGCTGAATGTTGTCCTTTAAAGAGAAACATAAAGCTATGTTAAGTGTTGTCGAGATGAGAATGCTTAATTAGAAGATTGGCTTTACACTTAGACACAAACTACGAAATAAATAAATAAATATATCCGTGATAGGTTTGGTCTAGCTCGAATGACTGATAAAATTAGAGAGAGTCGTATTAGATGGTTTGGTCACATTAAACATCCGACCATCTGATGATCTTATTAAGAGAGTATATGTTTTAGATTCGACTTATGGTAAAAGAAATGCAAAGTTAAACCAATAAAGACTTAGTCATATTGTATAAAAAATGATCTTAATTTATTAAAATTAAATGAAAACATGACACTCAATAAGACATAATAGAGAAAAATGATTCACGTAGCCGACCTCACTTAGTGTGATAAAGATTTGTTATTATTGTTGTTATTATATGCATATTGCTTCATGTTTTTTATTAGTCTTTTTAATATTTATTAAATAGATTGTTGTTCAAAATAATCCTTATTTTAATATTTTTCCGTGATTAAAGAAATAGCTGTTAATAATATATTTTATGGTCAAATTTTCAGTTCAGTTATCTATTCTAAATGTATGATAAAAAAGTACTCTATTTAACTCTTTTTTTTCTTGAGCACGTCTTCTCTCTCAAGAAATGTTATTGGGCCGTATAATTATAATTTATATTCCCCTTCCTCTCCAATATTTTGTTTTATTTATTCTTGTGATTTTCTTGAGCTTCTTTGTATTCTTGTTTAAAAAATTTGTGAAATTTATGCATGATGGCTTGTTTGCTTGCGGACAGTTCTTGTCGGCTCGTTAAGAATTTTGTGTTTGATTCGTTCACTAAGTTGATCAGGTGAACATGAAAATTTTTTTTGTTCTCAATATATAAAATAGGCTAACACGAATAAATATTAGGTGCTCGTGTTAGGCTCATTTTAGCTCAAAATAATTAAATCATATATATATATATATATATATATA
>JXCR01145015.1:96769-112835 GCA_002079205.1 Phalaenopsis hybrid cultivar | reverse complement strand
GTTCGACTCGTTTGCTTAGTGAGCCGAAAGCCGAACACGAGCCGTTAACGAACAGAGTCATTTTGACAACCTTAATCACATAGCCATATGATGTTAATGATTGGAGCAAGATTTAAAACATAATTTGAATTTAATTTAATAGTTTTTATTTTATTTTCTTCATTAATACTTTTAATGGATTATCAATCTTTGTAGCCTTGTAGTCAATTAAAATTTTTAAAAATACTATTCATCATATATATATATATATATATATATATATATATATATATATATATATATATATATAATTGATTAGTATTATTTTAATAAATGTAATTGACTGCAAGGTTACAAAAATTTATAATCTATTGAAATTATTAATTACAAAAATTAATAAAAATATATCAATTATCTTATATTTAAATGATATTTTAATTTAAATAATAAGATTTAAATTTGCCTGAACTCGTAACATCCTACAGTTGCGTGACTAGAGTTTTCAAAACGATTTTTTGTTCGTGAACAGCTCGTGTTTGACTCGTTAAGCAAATGAGCAGAACACAAACACGTTTTTTTGTTCAAAATATAAATGAGCCAAACATGAAACACTCATATTTTTTAAAGAGTCAAACACGAGTCGAGCCTGAGGACGTGTTCGGGCTCGTTCACACTTTTAATGAGACGGATAGATCTTTTTTATTTATAAAATTATAAAATTCAAATATCACTGTGACATGATTAGCATATAAAAATTTTAATATATTATCAAGAAAGAGTTTTGTTATTTTTATCATGCTCTACAAAAATTAGATTGGTTTATTATATATTTTTAAAAAATAATACAACATCAGCTTTAAATATATTTTATTAATATAATCATTTAACTTGTGTATGTTATTTAAATAAAAATGAGCTTCAAATGCTCTCATGCACCATCAAACTAACGGAACATTTACTTTACAAGACTGACACCGTGACAGCTAGGGCTGTTAAAAAGCTCGTTGTATGCGAATAGTTCATGTTTGATTCGTTTGATAAGAACATGAGAAGAAAATGAACAAAATTTTTTTTTTCGTTCAAGAATAGTTGTTTGTTCGATCGTGTTCGAATCGTTATTGTTCAAAATATTAAACAATTTAATATATATAAAATTAAAAAATAATTTTATTAAGCTCTTAAAATTCGTTTTAATTTTTTTAATATTTTTTTTAAATTAGATTTTAAACATCTCTTATTTATATATTAATTTAACATAATTTCATAATTTGTAAAACAAATACGTCAAATTGCCCTCACGCAGGATCGAACTACGGACCTTCAGTTTACAAGACTGACGCTCTACCACTGAGCTATAAGGGCGATTTCATCGTTAGATTTAACATTGGATATATAGAGCAGCAGAGAAATGTCCGCTCAGCCGCTCCTAACAACGCAAGATGAGCGGCTCGTCCAATCTCCTCTCAGACGCCGGTGGTGATGGCGGCGGCGAAGAGGTGTAGGAGGAGTACAATTCTCCCATCGTTGGTACTCCCTCAGGAAACCCCTTCGATCTCTTCGACGACCAGGTTGGTTTCCTCTGAACTGCGCAATTTAAGTGTTAATGATCCGTTTGTTTTGGTTTCATGATTTATTAATGCGATTTAATGTTCAGATTGTGTTTTTCTATGCTTTTCTTGGATTCGTAATTCTATTTTGCTTGCGATTTATTTCTCGGCTAATGCTCAAATCTGTATGGAATAACATTCATCTTCTTGTATTCATCAGCATATTGTTTGACAGATAATGTATAAAAATCTATTACCGCCAGGTTAGATCGGCTATTGCTTGCATCGATTATTTCTGTTTGAAACCACAAGAGTATAGATGGTTTGAAGCATTTCTTGACGAGTATAGAAGTGATAACTTGTTATGGATGTTCCCTTATTTCTCGTTTTCTCTCGCATTTGCTCATTTCTTTATCAAGCATGATTCATCGTCATCCGGTGACTCTGCCGGACGGAATGAGAACGTTTCATCGACCGACTTTATGAAGCAAGCATTGATGCTTTCACCCTTTGGTTCTGCAAATGTTGATTGCTAAGGCACCCTTAAAGATTCAATATGTACCCAAATACTAAGCGAAAGCTGGAAGCTCCGGATTGGAACACCTAAGAAGCATATTTGTACATTATTAACAACACTTTCTGTAAATCCCTGTTAGCAACATTAATGAGCTGTTTTGCTACAAATAGGATTCACTAAATCGTGTTGATTCATATTTATCGAGTCTTGGAGGCTTTAAATCCTAATGAATTTGCTTGTTATGGCGGATGTTAAATGATTAAATTATGGTAAATTATTTGGCTGACAATTTTCAACATTTTGGATTTAAATAAAGGACAAAAACAGATACTGAGTAGTGTTGTAAATGTCTTGAATCATTCTTTCTCCATGATTCATTTAAAATTGAGCTTTAACTTAAAATAGATGGAAATTGTGATTCAAGAAGGTAGTATAATTTGCCAAGATAAAAAATTATATGGCAAACCCTAGTATAATTCCTGATTAAATCATGAGACCAAGAAGTATTACGACGGAATTTAGGAAGATTTACATACATACCAATCAATTCCTATGTATTTTCATATCTAACACCTAAATGCCAATTTTTACATATATGTCATCTTACCTATGCATAATATTTGGTAGTGTTCTTTCTCTCGTACTACTAATGCTTGGAAGATTCTTTGTGAAGGGGCAGGGTGCTTCTAGCATTCACTAGATGGAGAATTGTTGATGGGGGGCAGATTGATGCTTTAGATTCTACCTGGGCTCATGATAGACCTATAAGTGGATGGGCATGCCTTGTGCGCACCGGTGGTCTTGAGCATATTAAGGTTTCGGATCAAGGATGGAGGTTGGGATGTTGACACTTTATGGTGTTGGTTTGGTGATCCGATGGTGCAAAGGATTGTTACTATTCCTTTTGAGAGAAACTTGGGGGAGGACCAAGTTGAGCTTAGTTGCATGTTTTCCGGGAAATCTATCACGACGATGGCTTATGAAGTTGGTTTTGTGCACTCCATTGAAAGTTTCAAGTGGCTCAATAAGCCGAAGCTTCATCCCTGTGAGCAAATGTTTTGGTGGAGATTGGCTCATGATGCTATCCTATTTGGGTTTGGTTGCACTACAGGAGTCTTTTAGAGTGGAGGATAGAAACCAAATCATCTCAGATTGTTTGGTCTTCAAAGATGTGGCCGGTTAAATGGTGGATTTGGTTGGCCTCCTAACAATAACTTTGGGGAAGCTATAGCAAACCTGGAGCACTTTTGGCAACTCAGAGGAGCTTTTGGCCGTAGTTTCTGTTATGTGGTCCACCATTGATGATGTGCTTGGAATTTGTGTTAGGTATGACTCATATATCAGAAAATTTGGAGTATTTTGAAATTGAGAGACTCCTGGAATGAAAAGGAGTGTCTCTTGGTTTGAAGAGAAGTGTCTCTTGGATTAGTGGGTTGGGGGAAGCGAGGGTGTGTTCGTAAATTTATCTGTGAATTTTATCTATAAATAGATCTGTAACCCTATGAGTATGAAACTCCTCTGAAATAGTGAATTCGCCGCTCCGCTATAGAGAATGTAGGCATCTTTGTTGAACCTCGTTAAATCTCTGTGTTTTTCTTTTGGTTTTGCATTTTTTCATCCTAAATTTTACAATAATTGGTATCAGAGCGAGGTTCTAGGGCGGAGGAGATCAGCCAAGAAGAAAGTTTTGGTTCTGCGATTTGCGGCAGTTCCTATGGGGGTTCGCGAAAGATCTGCGTTCGCGGCATATCGAATCGGAGTAGTGACACAGGAGGGAGTTTGAGGCCAGACGAGTTCTGCGACAATTTGGCCGCAGAAAGGTCGGAGGCGAAGGCGAAGAGATTGGCGAACGGTTTTGCGGCAGTTCAGAGTTGGCGCTACGGACTNTCGGAGGCGAAGGCGAAGAGATTGGCGAACGGTTTTGCGGCAGTTCAGAGTTGGCGCTACGGACTTTTTTTTGGCTTAGGTGAATTCGGCCGAGGAAGGAGTTCGCAAATTGCTTGCGGGAAGGAGTTCCTCGGAAGTTCAGCGAATTCCGCGGATTTGGTCGGCATGCAGTGCTCGCGAACCAGGCGGCACTTCGACTTTGCGATTTGTTCTCGTGACACATAACAGGCGAAAGCAGAGCAGTTGGCGCGAAAGGCAGAAGCGGTTCCACGCAGGCGTGGGATTCGCGATTGGGGCAGTTGTTCGTGCTCGATCCTTCGGAGAGGCGCGATCGGCGAAGAGGAAGTTCGAAGACGAAGTTCGTGAAGCGGCTTCGGGAATTTGTGGGCTTCAGACTTGAAGTGGAGCCCGTGATTCTGCCAGGGTTCGTGGGTTCGTGGGTTCATGGCAGAGGATTCACGGTGCACAGGGGCTTGAGGCTAGGTTACCGTTCATAGGGGCTTCGGACGGGAAGAGGATTCGCGGCTGCGGAGGAAGAGTCTGGGCCGGAGAAAGTTCGGTGTGGTTGGTTTCAGCAAGGCAATTACTAGAGTTCGCAAGTTGGTTTCGCTCCCTCCAGGTTGTTGCAACAATGACACTGGAGAGAGGGAGTTGGGTGGACGAAATCAAGGAAGGAAGGGATCAAAGGTATTTTTTATTTTTACTTGAGGAATATTTCCTTTGGATTTCCTCTGGAATTTCCTTTGCTGTAGGCTGAAGGATAGAAACTTTTGATTTTAATTTCTGAAGGATGGAAAATTTGGATTTCCTTTGCTTGAAGCGAATTCCTTTGCTGGAGTGAAGAAACAAATTTTGCTAGAGGTTTGCGGAGAGGTTTGTGACATTCGGACGAAGAAACTGGTGAAGGGCTTCGACGAAAAAGACAGGTAATTCGCGGCAACATGCAGGTTCAAGCATCTGGAGTTTGCGAAGGAGGTCGACCAAATAGTAGGTTCGCGCGAGAGGGTTGTAGCGACAGCTAGATTTGCGACAGGAGAAATTGCGACAGTTACAGTTCGACGAAAAAGACAGGCAATCCGCGCCAGCATGCAGGTTCAAGCGTCAGGAGTTCGCAAAGGAGGTCAGGCCAGTAGCAGGTTCACGCGAGAAGGCTGCAGTGACAGCTAGATTTGCGATAAGAGAAATTGCGACAGTAACGGAGTTCGCAAGCAGGAGGATTTGTGACAGGTGAAGTTGTGACAGGTAGAGTTCTGCCAACAGTGTTCGCAAGTTTGTCGCAGGAGGGNCAGGCCAGTAGCAGGTTCACGCGAGAAGGCTGCAGTGACAGCTAGATTTGCGATAAGAGAAATTGCGACAGTTATAGTCAGGCCAACGGAGTTCGCAAGTTTGTCGCAGTAGGATTTGTGACAGGTGAAGTTGTGACAGGTAGAGTTTTGCCAGCAGCGTTCGCAAGTTTGTCGCAGGAGGAGTTTCGACAGGTAGAGTTTGGCCAACGGAGTTCGTAAGTTCGTCGCAGGAGAAATTGCGATAGGTGGAGTTTGCGAATTTCGCGGATTGTTCGCAGGTTTGTCGCTGGAGAAATTGTGACAGGTGGAGTTTGGCTGGTGTTTGCAATATTTCAGATGAATTTTGTGCGAACATGAAATGTGCTTCGTGTGAGAAATTTGATTCACGAATCACATGAAACTGCGGGAAAATTGCTGCAATAAAAGAGGAAATTTTCAGGTTTATTTGAATTTATTTGCGGTGTGTTTTGTTTCAATACAAGACAGGAAAAGTTCACTGCAGGATTAATTTCAAATGACAATGTCTAGTGCAACATTCTAGATAATGAAGTTCGATGAAACAAAGAACTTCGGATTGTGCCAAACAAGAGTGAAAGATTATTATTTGTAAATTTATCTGTGGGTTTTATCAATAAATAGATGTGTAACCCTATGGGAATGAAACTCCTCTGAAAAAATGAATTCGCCGCTCTGCTCCCGAGGATGTAGGCATCTTTGTCGAACCTCGTTGAACCTCGTTAAATCTCTGTATAATTTTTGACACCCCTATTTACTGACATTCTCATAATTGAGATCCTATACTTGGGAGAAACTCGCCATGAGTTGTCTTGAAAAAGCACAATTTTTTATTCCCAAAGAAAAGAGCAATTATTCAATAATTATTGACTCTAATTTATTTTCTTATGGAACAAAAAATTATACATAAACAAATTAAAATAAAGTTTAATTGCACGATCATTTTTTAGTTAATAAACTTCAGCTTAATCTTTTTTATGAAATCTATCATAAAAGAAAAATAAAAAAAACTACTTTGGATATGTGGCTCGATCACATTCTTTTCGATAAAACTCGTTCTTTCATTTATATTAGCCACTTAAGCAAATATGGGCTCAACTTATTTTCTTATATTTTATGGTGTGTGGCAGTAACAAATTGAATAAATATTTGCTTGCTTCAACTAAAAACTTCACTATATAAATATCTAATGTTGGTTGTAAGATAAATTAAAGATTACTGAATGAATTTTTTTGTATGTATGTGATAAGGGGTTACATGAGAATGTACATAAGTTTAGAAGAAGTTGAATGTTATTTTGAGTTTAGGGAGGCTATGATTTAAGTTGGTTTAACATTGTCTGAAAAAAATGAGGAATTGTGTAGGACCAAGGCAAAGTCGGAGGCAAAGAAGCTGATTAAGGACTTACTGATACTTTAAGGGGCTCTCATTTAAATATCACCAAAGACTAGAGTACCTACCAAAACTCTCTCATTTAAGGGGCTCTCACTGATACTTTATTTATATTAGCGACTTAAGCAAGGGTAAGCCTTTTTTTATATATATATGTTTTATGGTGTGTGACAGTACTTATTTAAAAAATAATAAATTACAAAATAATCTGCTTACTTCAACTAAAATTTTTCATTGTTATCAAATTCTCAATGATTTGATCGTGGCATGCTTAAATACATTGGTTCGATAGTTCAATAATATCACAATGCCAGATTTTGTAAATAGCAATGTCTCGGGTGGTATGTAAGTAATTATTCTTTGATTTTTAAATGCCTCTTTACCATGCACAATTGTTGATAATTATGTTTTAGATAATATATATTTTGAGTTATCATTTTAATTTTAAGCGAGTCTATCATTTTGTGAAAGCAAATCGCTTTTTAATTCAAATTGTTTTGTATTAGAATAAAACATTAAACATAGATTGAATTTTACATTTTAGATATGATTATTAGAATGCAACGATCGACCTTAATTCTTTTTTAATTAATTATTTTTATTTTATGTTAATTTTTATCGCAGATA
This sequence comes from Phalaenopsis hybrid cultivar, assembly GCA_002079205.1. NCBI lineage: Eukaryota > Viridiplantae > Streptophyta > Magnoliopsida > Asparagales > Orchidaceae > Phalaenopsis > Phalaenopsis hybrid cultivar. The sequence continues at coordinate 105,585 of JXCR01145015.1, read as the reverse complement.
TCAAGGAAACTTCAACATAATTGAAATTTATCAAATTAATATTAATCTATTTTCAAAATTTAAACTATCCTCAAAATATTAAAATACATTAGTTTTATTTTTGATTTTTTCCTTNCAGGTGGAGTTTGGCTGGTGTTTGCAATATTTCAGATGAATTTTGTGCGAACATGAAATGTGCTTCGTGTGAAAAATTTGATTCACGAATCACACGAAACTGCGGGAAAATTGCTGCAATGAAAGAGGAAATTTTCAGGTTTATTTGAATTTATTTGCGGTGTGTTTTGTTTCAATACAAGACAGAAAAAGTTCACTGCAGGATTAATTTCAAATGACAATATCTAGTGCAACATTCTAGATAATGAAGTTCGATGAAATAAAGAACTTCGGATTGTGCCAAACAAGAGTGAAAGATTATTATTTGTAAATTTATCTGTGGATTTTATCAATAAGTAGATGTGTAACCCTATGGGAATGAAACTCCTCTGAAAAAGTGAATTCGCCGCTCTGCTCTCGAGGATGTAGGCATCTTTNATTGTGTTCATCCTTTAGGATAAATACAAGATTTGAGGTAAAGCGCTCTTTCATCTAAACTATTAAAATTATTGGGTTAGTTTGGCTCCATATTTTCCAAAACTAAATTTTTTAACATCCTTCCGAAGCGGGCAACGAGATTTTAATTTCGATGACCGACAGCTTCTTACGGGCAAACCCTACACCAAAAATAGTGCCGACAAAGGCAGAAGCGGTTCTACGCAGGCGCGGGATTCGCGATCGGAGCAGTTGTTCACGCGCAATCCTTCGGAGAGGCGCGATCGGCGCAGAGGAAGTTCGAAGACGAAGTTCGTGGGCTTCAGACTTGAAGTGGAGCCCGTGATTTTGCCAGGGTTCGCTGCAGAGGATTTACAGTGTGCAGGAACTTCGGTTACCGTTTGCAGGGGCTTCAGACGGGAAGAGGATTCGCGACAGAGAAGGAAGGGTCCGCGCAGTGGAAAGTTCGGCGTGGCCGGTTTCAGCGAGGCAGTTACAGGAGTCTGCGGGTTGGTTTCGCTCCCTCTAGGCGGTTGCGAGCCGTAGCAAAAACTTGTTACCTGCTCCCGCCTCTCTCTCTCCCCCTTCCGCTTCTTCAATTTTGTGTTGTTTCCTCCCGTCTTGCGTGAAAAAGAAGCCCTTGCCCGTCTCTCGCAAGAACAAAAGGTTACTCCTCCCGTTCGCGAAACAACCTGCGCCTCCTTCAGTTCGTGGAAACAGGAAAGGAGACTCCCTGCTTGGATTCTTCTTGAGACTTACGGAAAGCAGAAGGCAGAAAAAGGTGTTTTCGCAAGGTGCTCTTTCTTAGTTGCTTTTGTGTGCTTGGCAGAAGAAAGAAGAAGATAGTGGAAGAAGAATGTGCTCTTCTTGATTTCTTTCTTGTTGGCTTGCGGCAGAATAGAAATAAGTTTTTTCTCTTGTATGTATTTCTTCTTCTTTAGTTTTCTTGCTCTTAAGTGAATCTCGGTGTAAAGAGAGAGAGAGAGAGAGCAAGTGAGAAATCTCATAATTGTCGATGTGATCAAACAGTGTAAATTCCTCAATTAGTAAAATCTTCTGCAACTTCGTGGATGTAGGCAATTTGTCGAACCACGTAAATCTATGTGTTCTTTTTCTGATTTGAATTTTCTTGTTCCATTTCCTTGTTGTGTCAACAATGTGAAGACCCATGGCAGATCTCATGGCCTTCTATATATCATTGCAGCTACTATTTTGAAGTATCTTATGGTGACCTACAAGTTTCCATTCCAACCAGCCCAATGGGTTGTCTTTGAGCTATTTTTGGCATCCGCCAACACCTCTGGATGGATCAGGATCAACATGGATGGAGCTCTTACTTCTTACGGTATAGTTGGGATCGATTGCGTTATCCAAGGTGAGATTGGGAATGGATTGATGGCTATGGGTAGAAAGTTTGAGCTTTGGGATAGCTCCCAAGTGGAGTGGAAAGCTATTCTTTTTGGTAATCTATCTTGGAGGCCTGGATGTTGGAGTGCAATGGAGTCATTATTGAGAGTGATAACAACAATATCATTCAATACCTCAGATCCACCATGGAGCATAAGCATTTGGCGTGGTCGGCCGCTATGGATGTGGCGCTTCTCACTTGCTTTAGACAAGTTTTATTTCTTTGTACTTCTAGATATTATAATAGAGCAACTCATTTTTTGTGCTAAGTTGGCTCTAAAGGATAATTTTGTTTTGAAGCATATAGATGATTGTATAGATCTTTTTTCTATTCTTTTATATGATTTGTCTCATATGTAAGGGTAGTTTAGCTCATTTTTGTAACCGCTATTGATTTTAATGCAATATGCAATGTTAAAGAAAATGTGTATTTCCCTTTTAAAAGGTTAACATGGTAATATCTTTTTATATGATATGAAAAATTTGGGTGGTGGTATAAATGTATAAAAACAAAGTTTAGGTGTTAAGATACCTAAATATATAGGAATTGGGTGGTATTTATGTAAATGTCCCTATATTTTATTGATCTCCTTTCTTAAGGTTTATTTGGTTATTTGCATATATTCTCATCTTCTGTTCTTAGACTTAAGAGATCCATCCTGCCGGCAAATGGGAAGCAAATCCACAGGTAGCTCATACTACCCATGAAGTTGTTGGCTGCAATGTTGTAGTTGTTTTCGTGGTGTTTTTGTTACCATGGGTTCATTATGGAGAGAGACAGCTCCATGAGGAAGAAGATGATCAAAATATATAATGAACAACATCACACCAAAAATATCACTGCTATTTTTTTCTTAAAAGTAAATTACATATTTTCATCCACGAGTTTATGACACCAAGGTGTTAGACAAATGTAAATATCAAACTTTGATGGTTAGAAATGTAAAAACTTAAGAATTGTGTGGTATGTATGTCAATTTCCCAACATAACATTGTCAAAATATTCAGATGTATTCGAAAAAGAATAGTAGATACAGATTTAAATGTCCAAGTAGATGTAGCTATGAGATTTGATTATTTCTATATTTGGCATAAACTTGAGTTCTTATCAAAATTTTATTTAATGAAGGGTGTTATAAAAGTTTAGTAACTGCCTAAACCCTAAAACCAATTGTGCTCATATTGCATTCCTAAGATGCATTAAGTTTTTCGTAAAATAAAAACAATAGTGTGTCTTAGTATAAGGATATAAAATATCTAAAGATGTTCAAATTAGATGGATGTTCTTAAAACCTTAGTTTATTTAATCAGTCATCTTTGTACATGCATAAATCCCCCTAAAATACAATATTCCATGAAAGCATGGCAGACAAAGAAGTTCTCATTCGTGAACATCTTGTATTTGGCTTCCTAATAACTCACATTTGATTCATTCATCAAACAAGCGAGCCAACCCTAATATAAATGCTAGGAAAAATCTGATTGAATCAAAATTAGTCTAACACATGGAGAACATAATTCTATCATATCTTTGAAAGCGAGGTTTGATTACTTTCTCTGACTCCTTTACCTTGCTTCAAGCACAATTCCCATTTTATTCATGCATTGCCAAACCAACTTAAATCATGGCCTCCTCTACTCGATATAACATTTAACTTCTTCAAAACTCTTAAACATTCTCTTATAACCTTCATACCTTCAAAATTTAAAAAAAAAAAGAAGTTTCCATTTAGTAACAATTAATTTATCTTAAATTCAACATTAATTATTGATATATCAAACTTTTTAGTTTAAATAAGAAAATAATTAGGTAATTTGTTAATTTTTAAATGAGTATATCACCACACATCATAAAATATAAAAAACTTTAGGCTCATCTTTGCTCAAGTGGCTAATATAAATGAGAAAATGTGTAATACATTTTTAATTGAGAAGAACATAATTGAGCCACATAGAGGTTGTAATTGGACAATCATTAACAAAATTTAATAAATACTATATCTAATTTATGTTAATATGTAACCAAAATTATACCAAAAAAAAATTCAATTAGAGGTTTTAATTAGACAATCATTAAAATATGCTTAATGTTTAAGAAATATATCAAAGAAATTATTTTGGAAATAGCTATGTAAGGATCTATTCTTTGATTTTTAAATGCCTCTTTACTATGCACAATTGTTGATAATTTTGTTTTAGATAATATATATTTTGAGTTATCATTTTAGTTTTAAGCGAGTCTATCATTTTGTGGAAGCAAATCGCATTCTAATTCAAATTGTTTTGTATTAGAATAAATCATTAAACATAGATTGAATTATACATTTTAGATATGATTATTAGAATGCAACGATCGACCTTAAATCTTTTTTAATTAATTGTTTTTATTTTATATTTTAATTTTTATCTCAGATGTCAATGAAACTTCAGCATAATTAAAATTTATCAAATTAATATTAATCTATTTTCAAATTTAAACTATACTCTAAATATTAAAATACATTAGTTTTATTTTTGATTTTTTTTTTAAAGAAAATCTTATGGTGAGTCTAAATATATGGATTTAATTAGTCTAAAAAATGGTTTGAATATTCAAATAATAAATAGTTAAAATTTGAGGGATAAGAATGTAATTAAAGAGAATATTTAAGCCCTATGACGCAGGAATTTCTGATTTGAGAGCAAGTAGAAGACGGGGGAGAAATGTCCGCTCGATTGCTGAGGAGAGTCCTAAAGGAGCAAGACGAGCAGCGTCTCAGCTCGTCCAATCTCATCTCAGATGCCGGCGGCGGCATCGGCGGCATCGGCGGCGGCATCGGCGGCGACGAGGTGGAAGAGGAGTCCGATTCTCCCATCGCTGGTGCTCCTTCAAGAAACCTCTTCGATCTCCTCGACGACGGGGTTGGTCTTCTCTCAACTACGCAATTTATGGGTTAATGATCCGTTTGTTTTGGCTTCATGATTCTTGATGCCATATAGTGTTTGGATTGTGATTTTCTATGCTTTTGTTGCATTAGGGATTTTATTTTTTTTATTGCTTGTGATTTCTTTGTCGGCTAATGCTCAAATCTGTATGGAATTGCATTCGTGTTCTTCCATTCATCAGTCTTTTGTGTGACAGATGATGCATAAAAATCTATTACCATTAGGGTTACTTCTCCCTCCAACGTTGTAACTCGTCATCATTCAAAGTTGCGTTTGGTATTCCTTTATGGTTATGTTAATCCATACAGTTATCTTCTAAGCAGCTGTTTGGGTAAAAATAGGATTTAATTCAAGTATGATTTACTACATCTCGAGAAAGCCTGTTGGTTTAATAATTGTTAAAGCCAGCTAAATTTTACAATAAACTGTATTGCCATTTGTTTTAAGAGTTAAGATTCAAATGAATACGAGTGGGGAGGATAAGAGAACCGGTGTAGAAAGCGCCATTTCCGAGCTCTTTGAAATTAGACCATTCATTGGCAAACGAATGTTTGGATCCTTTCATCTGTTTTCAGAATAATGACTTGCCGTCATGTATAAAGCCACACCTCCACTCTTCCCCTGGTAGCTGTTTCTTCAATGCCGCTTCCAGTATTTGTTTCATTTTATGCACATAGTTCTCTCTCTTCAAAATCCTACATTTTAGCGACTCTTTGTCAGAATCTTTGCCGTTTCCTCAAGAGTAGTGAAGTAATTATGGCCGCACAGCTGTTTTTGAGGTCATTTGCTTGTTCATCAGAGAAGATGTTATGTTAGAATGATGGTTGGATGTTGATTGTTAGTGTTGTGGTGAGATCTAGATATATATCAATTGATGTGGTATATATATAAATCAAACAGGAGAACGATCGACGAAACGAAAACTAGAATCAGAAAAAATCACACCAGAAAAGAACACAGCGGAACACACAAATTTACGTGGTTCGGTAAATTTCCTACGTCCACGGAATTGCAGATGATTTTACTACTTATGGAATTTACACCAGTCGATCACCTCGACTTACAAGAAGAATCTCTCACTTTCACTTCGTTGTTTTCTCTTCTTCTCTCTCTGTTTTTCTCTCTACACCAAGATACACCGGAGAAACTCTACACCGAGATACACCGAAGAATATAAACTTACAAGAGAAATAAACCTGATTTCTCTGCTGCCACAAGTCACCAAGGAGAAGCCTAGGAGAACAATCTTCTTCTTCTTCATTTTACCTCAAGGAACTACCACTTGCACTTGTTTTTCTTTAACTCGAGGGAAATCTTCCTCCATCCCGAGAAAATCGAAGAAGAATTTAAACCGTGACTTCTAAACCCAAGGAGAGTCATTCGAAGCTTTTATCACGAACAAGAAGGAATGAAGGGATGTTACGCTTCGCAACAGAGGAAGGCTGAATCTAGAGCGGTTGGCGCCTACGGTTCGTGAATCGACGCCAGGCGGGAACGGTCGCGATGTTTCGCGATCGAAGCGGGAGCGCGAAGTGGGAGATCTCGAAACATTGCAATCGGGTGAGCGTAAGCGGGGGATTAGACTGAGCTCTACCTCTAACAAATCTCTCACTTGAAGATCGATACACAAACTACAACATCTCCTACCTCAACTGATTTCTTCCACCTTGAACCCTCTAACTCAAAGCCTATGTCCTCACTCCAGAAGACCAACTGAAGCTGTGCACAACTTAAATTTCTCAAGAGTAAAACCCTCAGTCAATATATCAACAGGCTTCACATAGATTTACACCTCCAAGCTATTTCCTAGGTCACTCTTGTCTCTTCTTACAAATCCCACTGCATGGGCAACATTCTGCCTCTGTTGAAAGTCTTTTTCAATAAGTCTAGCTTTGTACCTCTTACTAACATCACGCTCAGTCTTCGTCTGGTACACCCACATGTTGTGCAATGTCTTCTTCTCTGGTGGAAGTTCTGTCAGCTTCCACTTGCTCGAACTTTTATCTTGCAAGATTTCTTCATAGCTCTGTGGTTCTTCAGCATCTGTACATGGAACAATAGGAATTGGTGCCCCGGGCTCACTTTTCTCTTCACTTCCATCACTGCCCTGCACTGTGGCTTCTGGTAGATTTCTTACCACATTCAAAGCTCATGAATCCAATATCAAGTCTTCAACAAAATTATGAACTGCCAACAATAGTGCATCCAGTGATTCTTCATATACCACATTTGCGCTATCAATCTCCATCTGCTTGAGATTTCTGCAGTTTCTCCTTATGTGGTCAGCCTTGTCATAATTCCAGCAGGTTTTTTGCTGACCAGACTTTGATTTTGATCTCTCTCTATTTGAGTTCTTGTCATGTCATCTCGCTCTAAAATCAACATTTAATGTCGAACTCGTACCTGAGACCTCGCCAGAATCTTTTCTGCAAACTTCCTCAGCCAAAATCAAATCATGAATATCATTGTATTTCAGTTTAAATTTACCTACAAAACTGCTAACTGATATCCTCACGACTTCTCAATTATCTGGCAATGAAGTCAACAAAATCAATGCACATATCTCACATCAAAATCAATTTCCACAGCTGACAATTGATTTGTGGTAGTATTGAAATCATTCAAGCGTTGAGCAACAGAAACCTTCCACCATCTTCAAATTGAATAACTTTTTCATCAAGTACACCTTGTTATTTGTCGATGACTTTTCATACATACCTGATAAGGCTCCCATGAGATCTGCAATCGTCATCTCATTGACGACGTTGTGTGCAACGGACCTCGATAGGTTCAATTGAATAATCCCCAGAACTTGTCGATTCAACAAATTTCATTCAGTCTCATCCATTCTTTCAGGTGTTTTCCCCAATAACAGAAGATTAAGTTTCTTTCCATAAAGATAATCTTCCATTTGCATTCTCAAATAACAAAATCTGTGTCATCAAATTTCTCGATCCCTGAAACCTTCACTTCATCTGCAGCCATCATTCTTCCTCAGATCTGAACAAATTTTTTATATCAGTTGTTGTGGTGAGATCTAGATATATACCAGTTGATGTGATATATATTTAAATCAAACAGGAGAACGATCGACGAAGCTAAAAATAAAACGAGAAAAAATCACACAAGAAAAGAACACACAGCGGAACACACAGATTTACGCGGTTCTGCAAATTGCCTACGTCCACGAAGTTGCAGTGTATTTTATTACTTGAGGAAATTTACACCGGATCACCTCGACTTTCTTCACCTCCACTTCGTTGCTCTCTCTTCTTTTCTCTCTATACCGAGATACATCGAAGACATTCTATACCAAGATACATCGAAGAAGATAAACTTACAAGATAAATAAACTCAATTTCTTTTCTGCCACAAGTCACCAAGTTCTTCTTCCTTCTGTCGCAAGGAACTACCGCTTGCACTTCTCTTCCTCTACCCCGAGGAAACTTTCCTCTATCCCGAGAAAACCGAAGAAGAACTCAAACCGTGACTTCTAAACTCAAGTAGAGTCATCTGAAGCTTTTATCACGAACAGGAAGGAACGAAGGGATGCTTCGCTTCGCAACAGAGGAAGGCGGGAGCGGTTGGCGCCTACGTTTCGCGAATCGACGCAAGGCGGGAACGGTCGCAACTGTTTTGCGATTGAAGTGGGAGCGCGGAGCGGGAGATCACGAAACATCGCGATCGGGTGAGCGGAAGCAGGGGTTGGACTGGGCTCCACTTCTAACAGTTAGGAGCACTTGGGGCGTAAGATTAGCGCCATCGTGGTTAAATCTCCTTAAAGTCAGCTCTATGTAGGATTTACTAGATCCGATTATTTCTCAAAATGGGCGTAGAAATGGAATTTAACATAACACTTGGATTTAACCCTATCTCGCTAACTTGCTTACGATAGCTATAGGTTGCATCTGGAAAAGTTTGAGCTCGTTCAGTTTTTTTTTTTTTTTTTTTTTTTT
>JXCR01145015.1:73330-95965 GCA_002079205.1 Phalaenopsis hybrid cultivar | reverse complement strand
TGGGGGCAACTTGAGGCAGATGCATGGTGGAAGACGTGCAATTCACAACCCACGCAGAACCATTCTTGTCACTCCATCAAGTTATTGGCCGCGATGGGATGGGTCTTTGTCCATGGAATTGATCGAAATAAAGGATGGGCTTCATTATTTTAGGTAAGTTGCTATTATCTTTATGCAATGACTTCTAGGAGGTAATGGTTTTTTGGATGGCTTTGTGGTATCCTTTTTGATAACAATGTTCTATTAAATGTAATTATATAAATTATAATCACTTATTTTTCAGAAATTAGAATAAAAAAATTAATCATCTCTTGATTTTCCCAAGAGCATTGGTTTGGTCATGGTATGCATGCTTGAACATGAAGTTACCAAGGTAGAATGGAATAACCTATTTGTGCAATAAGTTAGCACTATTCAACCTACTGTCATTACCATTCCATCCAGTGTCTAAGCTAGGACCTAAGATTTGGGGTCCAAATCATCAAGGGATGAAGTATTGAAGGTTTAGGAATAATTTGGTTAAAGCTTAATTGCACTTTAGTTGACTCAAACCAGTTAACCAAAATTGTCCCTTAGAAAGAATATAGGATAAGCTAATCCTTTCTTTTCCTTGAGCCAAGATGATTTAGTGTCCAGGTCTCCATATGATTCTAGAATGTTGTGTGTGCGTGCGTGCGTGCGAGCGTGTGTGTGTGTCTGTGTGTGTACATACCATGTGTGTGTGTGTGTGTATAAATGTGCACACAAACATACATACATAAATATACAAACATACATTTAGTTTTATATAAGGGTATTTATTCAAGTGGTTGTGTAGTTTTCTGACGTATGTTGTGTACCATCATGCTATTAGCAAATGCCTAATATTTGATTTTTTTTTAACATCTTTAAATAATAATTAATAACTTGCATTAATGTTACAGTGTGAGCGGTGCATATTGAAGATAAGTTAATAGAAAATAAGCTCCTGTGATTTGGGTACATATACCAAAGGGAAGAAACTGCACCACGGATAAAACAAATATTTAAGGATGAGAAAGCAAAAAGACTGGATAAAAGGTAATATGGATGGAAATTGCGTTAAATGATTTATAAGGAATAGATTAAGCACTTATGCAATACTTAGCTAGAAATAATAGAAATTGAGAATTCATAATTCTGGCCTAAAATAGTTGGGATGAATTTAATAATAATGATTATGACAATAAGAATGCTCAGTAGATGCAGTTGATCTGTACATACAACAGGAGGTATGAGAAGCTAACAGCATGAGTCATTAATGTGAGTCCTAAAACAATCAATGGTATCTTCCTTTTCAGTTAAGGGGTTTTATTTACATAGCACACAATTCTTATGTATTTACATATCTCCCTCTAAAACTTTCATGTTTATGCACATAACACTCAAATCTTTAATTACACAAAAAAATAGTACTATTACCACTTTTTAGAAGTAAAATGNTAGTTCTCTCTTTAAAATCCTACATTTTAGCGACTCTTTGTCAGCATCTTTGCCGTATCCTAAAGAGTAGTGTAGTAATTATGGCCTCACAACTGTTTTTGAGGTCATTTGCTTGTTCATGAGGGAAGATGTTATGTTAGAATGATGGTTGGATGTTGATTGTTAGTGTTGTGGTGAGATCTAGATATATATACCAGTTGATGTGGTATATATATAAATAAAACAGGAGAACTATCGACGAAACAAAAAATAGAATGAGAAAAAATCACACAAAAAAAACACACACAGTGAAACACACAGATTTACGTGGTTTGGCAAATTGACTACGTTCACGGAGTTGCAGAGGATTTTACTACTTGAAGAAATTTACACCAGTTGATCACCCTCGACTTACAAGAGGAATATCTCTTTTTCACTCCGTTGCTCTCTCTTCTTCTCTCTCTGTTCTTCTTTCTCTACACCGAGATACACCGAAAAAATTCTACACCGAGATACACCGAAGAAGATAAACTTACAAGAGAAATAAACTCAACTTCTCATCTGTCACAAGTCACCAAGAAGAAGCCTAGGGAGAAAAATCTTCTTCTTCTTCCTTCTGCCGCAAGGAACTACCGTTTGCACTTCTCTTGCTCTATCCCAAGGAAACCTTCCTCTATCCCAAGGAAACCAAAGAAGAACTCAAACCGTGACTTCTAAACCCAAGAAGAGTCATCCGAAGCTTTTATCACGAACAGGAAGGAACGAAGGGATGCTTTGTTTCGTAACAGAGGAAGGTTGGAGCGGTTGGCGCCTACGGTTCGCGAATCGACCCCAGGCGGGAACGGTCGCGACTGTTTCGCAATCTAAGCGGGAGTGCAGAGCGGGAGATCGCGAAACATCGCGATCGAGTGAGCGGAAGTGGGGGTCGAACCGAGCTCCACTTCTAACAAATCTCCCACTTGGAGACCGGTACACAAACTACAACATCTCCTTCCTCAACTGATTTCCTCCATCATGATTCCTCCACTACGAATCATCTACCTTGAATCCTTCAACTCAAAGTCTATGTCTTCACTTCAAAAGACTAACTGAAGCTGTGCACAACTTCAATTTTTTCAAGAGTAACACCCTCAGTCAACATATCAGCAGACTCCATATAGATTTGCACCTTCAAGCTATTTCCTAGGTTACTCTTGTCTCTTCTTACAACTCCCACTGCATGGGCAACATCCTGCCTCTGCTGAAAGCCTTTTTCAACAAGTCTAGCTTTGTACCTCTTACTGACATCACGCTCAGTCTTCACCTGGTACACCCACTTGTTGTGCAATGTCTTATTCCCTGGTGGAAGTTTTGTCAGCTCTCACTTGCTCGAACTTTCATCTTGCAAGATTTCTTCATAGATCTGTGGTTCTTCAACATCTGTCTGTGGAACAATAGGAATGGGTGCCCCAGACTCACTTTCTTCTTCACTTCCATCATTGTCTTGCATTGTGGCCTCTGGTAGATTTCCTACCACATTCAAATCCCTTAAATCAAATATCAAGTCTTCAACAGAATTATGAACTGTCAACAATAGTGCATCCAGTGATTATTCAGATACCACATTTGCGCTATCATTTTTCATCTTCTTGAGATTCCTGCAGTTTCTCCTTATGTGGTCAGTCTTGACACAATTCCAACAAGTTGTCTGCTGACCAGACTTTGATTTTGTTCTCCCTCTATTTGAGTTCTTGTCATGTCATCTCCCTCTGAAATCAATATTCAGTGTCGAACTCGTATCTGAGATGATCTCGCCAGAATCTTTTCTGCGAACTTCCTCAACCAAGATCAAATCACGAATATCATCGTATTTCAGTTTAGATTTACTTGCAGAACTACTAACTGCTATCTTCATGACTTTTCAATTATTAGACAATGAAGACAACAAGATCAGTGCACATATCTCATCATCAAAATCAATTTCTACAGACGACAGTTGATTTGTGATAGTATTGAAATCATTCAGGCGTTAAGCAACAGAAATACCTTCCACCATCTTCAAATTGAATAATTTTTTCATCAAGTATACCTTGNTCATCAAAATCAATTTCTACAGACGACAGTTGATTTGTGATAGTATTGAAATCATTCAGGCGTTAAGCAACAAAAATACCTTCCACCATCTTCAAATTGAATAACTTTTTCATCAAGTACACCTTATTATTCGCCGATGGTTTTTCATATATACCATGAGAGTTGCAGTCGTCCTCTCCTTAAAGATGTTGTGTGCAATGGACTTCGATAGGGTCAATCGAATAACCTCCAGAACTTGTCGATCCAATAAATTTCATTCAGCCTAATCCATTCTTTCAGGTTTTTTCCCCAATAACGGAAGATGAAGTTTTTTTTCATAAAGATAATTATCCATCTGCATTCTCCAATGACAAAATTTGTGTCATCAAATTTCTCGATGCATGAAATTTTCACTTTATCTGCAGTCATCATTCTTTCTCAGATCTGAACAAATTTTTGATACCAGTTGTTATGGCGAGATCTATATATATACCAGTTGATGTGGTATATACTTAAATCAAACAGGAGCACTATCGATGAAACAAAAAATAGAACGAGAAAAAATCACATCAGAAAAGAACACACAGCGGAACACACAGATTTACGTGGTTCGACAAATTATCTATGTCCACGGAGTTGCAGAGGATTTTACTACTTGAGAAAATTTACACCAGTCGATCATCTTGACTTACAAGAGGAATTCCTCACTTCCACTTCGTTGNTTATGGCGAGATCTATATATATACCAGTTGATGTGGTATATACTTAAATCAAACAGGAGCACTATCGATGAAGCAAAAAATAGAACGAGAAAAAATCACATCAGAAAAGAACACACAACGGAACACACAGATTTACGTGGTTCGACAAATTGTCTATGTCCACGGAGTTGCAGAGGATTTTACTACTTAAGAAAATTTACACCAGTCGATCATCTGGACTTACAAGAAGAATTCCTCACTTCCACTTCGTTTCTCTCTGTTCTTCTCTCTCTGTTCTTCTCTCTCTGCACCGAGATACACCGAAGAAACTCTATACTGAGATACACCGAAGAAGATAAACTTACAAGAGAAATAAACCCAATTTCTCTTTTGCCACAAGTCACTAAGAAGAAGCCTAGGAAGAACAATCTTCTTCTTCCTTCTACCGCAAGGAACTACCGCTTGCACTTCTCTTCCTCTACCCAAAGGAAACCTTCCTCTATCCCGAGGAAACCGAAGAAGAACTCAAACCGTGACTTCTAAACCCAAGGAGAGTCATCCGAAGTTTTTATCACGAACAGGAAGGAACGAAAGGATGTCTCGCTTCACAACAGAGGAAGGCAGGAGCGGTTGGCGCCTACAGTTCGCGAATCGACGCAAGGCGGGAACGGTCGCAACTGTTTCGCGATCGAAGCGGGAGCGTAGAGTAGGAGATCACGAAATATCGCGATTGGGTGNAGGAGCGGTTGGCGCCTACAGTTCGCGAATCGACGCAAGGCGGGAACGGTCGCAACTGTTTCGCGATCGAAGTGGGAGCGTAGAGCAGGAGATCACGAAATATCGCGATTGGGTGAGCGGAAGCAGGGGTCGGACCGGGCTCCACTGCTAACAGTTACGAGCACTTGGAGCGTAAGATTAGCACCATCGTGGTTAAATCTCCTTAAATTCAGGTCTAGGTAGGATTTTCTCAATCTGATTATTTCTCAAAATGGGTGTAGAAATGGAATTTAACATAACACTTGGATTTAACCCTATCTCGCTAACTTGCTTACGAAAGCTATAGGTTGCATCTGGAAANAGCGGAAGCAGGGGTCGGACCGGGCTCCACTGCTAACAGTTACGAGCACTTGGAGCGTAAGATTAGCACCATCGTGGTTAAATCTCCTTAAATTCAGGTCTAGGTAGGATTTTCTCAATCTGATTATTTCTCAAAATGGGTGTAGGAATGGAATTTAACATAACACTTGGATTTAACCCTATCTCGCTAACTTGCTTACGATAGCTATAGGTTGCATCTGGAAAAGTTTGAGCTGCTTCAGTCTTTTTTTTTTTTTTTTTGTTAAATCTTTTCAAGTTTCCTTTATCATATTGCATGGTACTTTTCAGGGCTATGAAGAGGATACTGCTAACGTTAGTACAGAAGATATTTCGGAAAAGCAGCAATCNTAGTTCTCTCTTTAAAATCCTACATTTTAGCGACTCTTTGTCAGCATCTTTGCCGTATCCTAAAGAGTAGTGAAGTAATTATGGCCTCACATCTGTTTTTGAGGTCATTTGCTCGTTCATGAGGGAAGATGTTATGTTAGAATGATGGTTGGATGTTGATTGTTAGTGTTGTGGTGAGATCTAGATATATATACCAGTTGATGTGGTATATATATAAATAAAACAGGAGAACTATCGACGAAACAAAAAATAGAATGAGAAAAAATCACACAAAAAAAAACACACAGCGAAACACACAGATTTACGTGGTTTAACAAATTGACTACGTTCACGGAGTTGCAGAGGATTTTACTACTTGAAGAAATTTACACCAGTTGATCACCCTCGACTTACAAGAGGAATATCTCTCTTTCACTCCGTTGCTCTCTCTTCTTCTCTCTCTGTTCTTCTCTCTCTACACCGAGATACACCGAAGAAATTCTACACCGAGATACACCGAAGAAGATAAACTTACAAGAGAAATAAACTCAATTTCTCTTCTGTCACAAGTCACCAAGAAGAAGCCTAGGGAGAACAATCTTCTTCTTTTTCCTTCTGCCGCAAGGAACTACCGTTTGCACTTCTCTTGCTCTATCCCAAGGAAACCTTCCTCTATCCCAAGGAAACCAAAGAAGAACTCAAACCGTGACTTCTAAACCCAAGAAGAGTCATCCGAAGCTTTTATCACGAACAGGAAGGAACGAAGGGATGCTTTGCTTCGTAACAGAGGAAGGTTGGAGCGGTTGGCGCCTACGGTTCGCGAATCGACCCCAGGCGGGAACGGTCGCGACTGTTTCGCAATCTAAGCGGGAGTGCAGAGCGGGAGATCGCGAAACATCGCGATCAAGTGAGCGGAAGTGGGGGTCGAACCAAGCTCCACTTCTAACAAATCTCTNGGCGGGAACGGTCGCGACTGTTTCGCAATCTAAGCGGGAGTGCAGAGCGGGAGATCGCGAAACATCGCGATCGAGTGAGCGGAAGTGGGGGTCGAACCGAGCTCCACTTCTAACAAATCTCCCACTTGGAGACCGGTACACAAACTACAACATCTCCTTCCTCAACTGATTTCCTCCATCATGATTCCTCCACTACGAATCATCTACCTTGAATCCTTCAACTCAAAGTCTATGTCTTCACTTCAAAAGACTNTACAACATCTCCTTCCTCAACTGATTTCCTCCATCATGATTCCTCCACTACGAATCATCTACCTTGAATCCTCCAACTCAAAGTCTTTGTCTTCACTTCAAAAGACCAACTGAAGCTGTGCACAACTTCAATTTTTTCAAGAGTAACACCCTCAGTCAACATATCAACAGACTCCATATAGATTTGCACCTCCAAGCTATTTCCTAGGTTACTCTTGTCTCTTCTTACAACTCCCACTGCATGGGCAACATCCTGCCTCTGCTGAAAGCCTTTTTCAACAAGTCTAGCTTTGTACCTCTTACTGACATCACGTTCAGTCTTCACCTGGTACACCCACTTGTTGTGCAATGTCTTATTCCCTGGTGGAAGTTTTGTCAGCTCTCACTTGCTCGAACTTTCATCTTGCAAGATTTCTTCATAGATCTGTGGTTCTTCAACATCTGTCTGTGGAACNCACAACAATCAATTTGAGCTTAGCCCATGACTAGCCCAAGTTTGACCCAAACTTAGCCCAACATGCTTAAAATGAGTCAAAAATCAAAAATTCACCAAATTGATTAACCAATTGACCTCAAAATGACTTTCACCCTTCATGAAAGTTGTTCCTTATGTTCTCTTACACCAAATGTCATAGTTAATTGGGTCAATTGACATGCCTAACCTAGTTCAAACACAAGATTTGGTCATGTGCATCTTCTTGGACTTATGGTCAAATCCAAACCAATTGAGTTTGGTATGGTCAAATGAGTCTTACCATAACTCATTCCAGACTCTAGGGTTGAGTTTAAAGTCAGTCATCCACCCATGGTTAAGCTTGATATTTATCCAATGGGTAAATTTTTAGAAAAATTCTTAAAGGGATAATTAATTGGGTCAATTGACATATCTAACCTAGTTCAAACACAAACTTTGGTCATGTGCACCTTCTTGGACTTATGGTCAAATCCAAACCAATTGAGTTTGGTATGGTCAAATGAGTCTTACCATAAGGACTTATGGTCAAATCCAAATCAATTGAGCTTGGTATGGTCAAATGAGCCTTACCATGACTTGGACTTATGGTCAAATCCAAACCAATTGAGCTTGGTATGGTGAAATGAGCCTTACCCTAACTCATCCTAGACTCTAGGGTTGAGTTTAAAGCCAGTCATCCACCCATGGTTAAGCTTGATATTTATCCAATGGGTAAATTTTTAGAAAAATTATTAAAGGGATAATAAGGAGGTTAAATCAATGTACTTGTCATATNGGGAGGAGAGAGTGTAGTCGGTCAATATGGCTTTCAAATCACGCGACTATCTCGTCCGTCCGATTTATTCCCCCACAAACGGTACACGTGGGATTCGTATCCGACGTTCGTTTTTTTTCTGATTGCTTGCGTTGTTTTCACGAAGTGCCAACGTGGTAGACCCTTGTGGTGGGGCCGAGACATGCACTGGAATAATAAGATAAAGGTAGGTTGTNAGTGAAGCCAAGGATTGGACTTGTGTCCGGAAGGAGGCTTTCTCTTCAGAGAAAAATGAGTAAGTCCTTTATTTACTTTATTTTAAGAACTGTTAATTTCCCATTGCATGTTTAAACCTATTGTATTTAGATGCCCTTTCGCTATAGTTGTTTTATTAATTGATTTTTTTTCGAGGGCTCATGATATTTGTACATTATTAGCAATTTTACGTAAATTCCTGTTAATAACACTAATGGGCTGTTTTGGGTACAACTAGGATTTAGTAAATCGTGTAAATTCATATTTATTAAGGCTTGGAGGCTTTCAAACCTGAAAATTTTGCTCGTTCTGACAGATGTTAAATGATTAGATCCCAGACATTTTCAACATTGTTGATTTAGACAAACATATTTATTTATTAATGCTTGGAGGCTTTCAAACCTAAAAAATTTGCTCGGCCAGACTGATGTTAAATGATTAAATCCCATACATTTTCAACATTTTTGATTTAGACAAAGGGCGAAAACAGATAATTTGTAAATTGTTAACTCCTTATTTCTCCAAGATTCACATAAATGTGAGATTTAGCTTAAAATAGAAGGAAGTTGGGATTCCAGAAGGTAGTAGAATTTTTGTAGCTGAAAAATTATATGGCAAATTTTACTATAATTTCTGACTAAATCATACAACCAAGCAACCTTGTGATGGGATTTACTGAGAATACTTTATTGAAACGTCTTATTTAAATAGTCAGCGTTATTAGGAAGATTTACATACATGCCACTCAACCCCTATGTATTTGCATATCTAACACCTAAACTTCAATTTTTTACATATACATGCCATCTGACCTTTGCAAGAAAAGTTATTTTTCATTTTCTAAACTTTAAAATGGTAACTGATGAAAATTTTTGGTGGCGTAAATGTAATAGACATGTAAATACATAGGAATTGGGTGGTATGTATATAAATGCCCCTATATTTTATTGACCTCCTTTCTTAAGTATTGTTTGGTGATATGCAGATATTCTCATCTTCTGGTCTCGGACTTCTCTGATACAATTCCAACGATTCCGCCCGAGGAGTTGCGCCAGTTTATGGTTGGACCGCATTTAGAAGAGATCCATCCTGGCGGCGAAGGGGAAGCAAATCCACAGGTAGCTCATGCTACCCATGAAGTTGCTGGCCGCAATGCAGCAGTTGTTTTCTTGGAGTCTTTGCTGCCATGGGTTCATTATGGAGAGAGACGGGCTCATGGGGAAGAAGAAGATCAAAATAGACAATGAACAACATTTAATGCTACCTGGTATGGTAAGCCACAACTCTTTTTTCAGTTCTGCTTTAATTTTGTTTTCATGCCAATATGCAATTTTTATCTGAAACATTTTCAAGTTCATAAGATGCAATAATTAAAAAAATCGAATGTGGATGATCTTGTACTAAAGAGAAACATGAGGTTTTTGGGTCCAAAGTTATGTTTTGTTTATGGCAATGAAATGGTAAAATAAATCCTTTAAAGCGAAGTTGAGGGAATGAAAGTACCTTTTTTTTAATATTAAAAATGTAAGATAGCTGAAATGTTCAGATATATTCGAAAAGGAGTAATTGATTCAGCTTTAAATGTCCAAATGGATGTAGCTATGAGATTTGATTATTTCTACTTTGCATAAACTTGAGCTGTAATCAAAATTTCATTTAATGAAGAAGGGTGCTATAAATTTGGAAGATTTACATACATACCTCTCAATGTCTGTGTATTTACATATCTAACTCGCTGCTAAACTTCAATTTTTACATATATGCAACCTTATCTATTCATGAGATGGTGTATTTCACTTTCATTTATTGAAGAAGGGTGTTATTAATTTGGAAGATTTACATACATGCCTCTCAATTTCTATGTATTTACATATCTAGCTTGCTCCTAAATTTCAATTTTTACATATATGTCACTTTATCTATGAATGATATGGTGTATTTCACTTTTTAAAAGTAGAAATAGTGATATTTTTTATGTGTTATGAAAGATTTGGGTGGTATAAATGTAGAAAGTACAGTTATATCAATTAATAGGAATTGGGATGTATGTATATAAATGCCCCCTAAAAATTTTNTTCACTTTTTAAAAGTAGAAATAGTGATATTTTTTATGTTTTATGAAAGATTTGGGTGGTATAAATGTAGAATGTACAGTTATATCAATTCATAGGAATTGGGATGTATGTATATAAATGCCCCCTAAAAATTTTAGTAACAAACTTAAGGCTAAACTCANATTTTAGTAACAAACTTAACGCTAAACTCGAGCGCTTTTGTATAATTTTGTCAGACCCTGTTGTTTTGTCAGTCGCCAACTGGTGGCACTCGTAGAATAGTCCAAAACTGAGGNTTGTCAGACCCTGTTGTTTTGTCAGGCGCCAACTGGTGGCACTCGTAGAATAGTCCAAAACTGAGTTTTTTTGTGAAGCTGGATATATATTATGAGAGGTAGAGAGGTAGAGAAACAGGATGGCATTAGCCTTCTGATGAACTTCTGTTTGTTTTAATAATAGCCCGTTCAAAAGTTGTTATAGGAAAAGCTGTGTTTTTAAAGCAGGTTGGGTTTAGCCTTCTCTTCTCAGTTCAAAGTGAATAAACTTTAGGGGCATGTACATATATAGCATAAAAATTCTCACTTTCTTTTAAAGAGTGAAATGTCTTTTTATGCGGTGACAGATTTATATTTGAATCTTGATTTGCCCATGAATATAATTACACACACACCTTTCATATCACATAAAAAAACTCACTTTAGTTTAAAGAGTGAAATATGTCTTTGTGGTGAGAGATGTATATTTGAATCCTGATTTGCCCATGAATCACAACTTTAATAAATAAAGCATAATTGAGGGAGAGATGAGTGAACAATAATGAACATGAATATATTTTATTTGTCATTCTCTCATAAAATGGTGTCATTGTTTATAGGAGCGATGCTACAATATAGTGACATATATTTATGTCACTATTTTAATGAGGACAGTATAAGATATTATAGGTATTTTAAATATATGAGTCTACCGATCAGTTGCTCTCTGACTCTATCAGTTGAGTTTGATTGACTTTAGGTTAGCAAGATTGACTCAACCGACTAGGTTTTGCTAATTGGTTGATCTAATCTTGTTGTTGACCATCCACCCATGGATAAGGAGTTCTTGTCGACGGAGCGCGATTAGACTGTTAGATAGAGAGTGAATCATCATAACTCGATTGGTAGCTCATTCTTTGACAAGAAAAACATGTGGTATAACTATAAGATTGTTATATTGTCAATTTTTGGGTATTGATGAGAAACCTTAGGGACATTCATGGACCACTAGTGATATTAAGGAATTGAGTTTTTTTCTAGGGTCGAATCAATCGGAAAGTAAGATGTTGTCTTCGGTTAATTTTCTTATAGTGATTAGCTTGAATGTTTTTTTGTTTTATTTTAGTTTGATTGGTTCAAATTTAGATCGATCAATTGTCTTTTTTATCCTTCTCCTGACTCGATCGGCCTTCGACTTTGGCACAGACGACTATATTCGATGAAAAAGTGGACTTTCTGGTCTTCTATCGATGGGCCTCTTTTTTCGTACTTCCTTCCTTCTAGACCATTAGATCTTCTCTAGATTAACACTGACATATTTTTAATGTACAATATTAGACTTTAAGTGTTTGATACATTAACACATAGAAACTGAGTGACTTGCTTGTAAATCTTTCTAAAATTTATTAGAAGATAACTTCATTTATACGCATGCTCCAAATTTGTACTCAAGATGGAGGGAAAAGTGGCGTTTTGTCTTATGAGAGAGATGAATTGTGTGAAGTTATGAGTTTGAATCATGGGACAAGATTAATTGTTTATCATTTTTAAAAAATGTACGCTTAAAAGATATTTCATAGTTTAATTTATATTCTTTATTTAATTTTAATTTCAAATTAATTCAATCATTTTTATCTTAAAAATTTTAAAAAAAAATTGAAGCATGGAATGACGACATTACCCTTGGACGTAAAAGATAATTTTATATTTCTTAATTTATCTCATTAGCCATCTTTCTCATAGAGCATAAATCCCCATATAATATAACATTCCAAGTGATTTAGCAAACGGCTAATGAAATAATAGGAAGGATGATTCATACAACATAATTCTTATAAAATCACCATTAACTGTAAATGTACAGACAGCTTAAGAAGTAAATTAAATTACTTATCAACAAAATTTATGGCAAATGGAATTGGTATTTTTCTGAATATCATTGATTCCCCTGCTGTAACTTACATTTATATTGACTTCATATAGTTTCAGCTAATATAACTAAATATATTAGTGTGTTNTCATAGTTTAATTTATATTCTTTATTTAATTTTAATTTCAAATTAATTCAATCATTTTTATCTTAAAAATTTAAAAAAAAAATTGAAGCATGGAATGACGACATTACCCTTGGACGTAAAAGATAATTTTATATTCCTTAATTTATCTCATTAGCCATCTTTCTCATAGTTCATAAATCCCCATATAATATAACATTCCAAGTGATTTTGCAAACGGCTAATGAAATAATAGCAAGGATGATTTATACAACATAATTCTTATAAAATCACCATTAACCGTAAATGTACAGACACCTTAAGAAGTAAATTAAATTACTTATCAACAAAATTGATAGCAAATGGAATTAATATTTTTATGAATATCATTGATTCCCCTGCTTTAACTTACATTTATATTGACTTCATATAATTTCAGCCAATAAAATTAACTATATTAGTGTGTTTTTTTAATATTTTTACCATATTGTTTAATCTTTTTTTTTTTTTTTAATTACATTTCCGAATAACCCATTGCTCAATTTAACTAAGTCTTTCAATTTATAACATATCATGTAAATTAGTATCTAAACATTATAGTAGAGAATGATTGATAACAGAATAAAATCATTCCAGTCCGAATATAAAAATGTTGAAATGTTNTATATGTAGATGTATATATGTATGTATATATATATATATATGTATATGTATATGTAGATGTATATATGTATGTATATATATATATATATGTATATGTATATGTAGATGTATATATGTATGTATATATATATATATATGTATATGTATATGTAGATGTATATATGTATGTATATATATATATATATGTATATGTATATGTAGATGTATATATGTATGTATATATATATATATATGTATATGTATATGTAGATGTATATATGTATGTATATATATATATATATGTATATGTATATGTAGATGTATATATGTATGTATATATATATATATATGTATATGTATATGTAGATGTATATATGTATGTATATATATATATATATGTATATGTATATGTAGATGTATATATGTATGTATATATATATATATATGTATATGTATATGTAGATGTATATATGTATGTATATATATATATATATGTATATGTATATGTAGATGTATATATGTATGTATATATATATATATATGTATATGTATATGTAGATGTATATATGTATGTATATATATATATATATGTATATGTATATGTAGATGTATATATGTATGTATATATATATATATATATGTATATGTATATATGTATGTATATGTATATGTATATGTATATATATGTATGTATATGTATATGTATATATATGTATATGTATGTATGTATGGCAACCTATTATTAAGACAAAATATCTACCATGTAAGTATATGTAGTGACAAAATATTGGATGCTGCTCCATAAGCACAATCTCCAAAACATCGAATTAACAGTGAAGGTCTCCTAACAAAGTAATAGAATATTGATGGAAGGCAAAACACACACACACACACACATAAGGTTTGATGTGAAGATAATGAAGAGGCAATGCATAACACTCTACAAACTTCCATTTAATCATAAATAAATGATTTTTATGCAGGACCTTATCAAAATAGGGACTACCTAGCATGCACTTAGGGGCTGCAATATACATTCCAATGTAATGTGATATCTGAGGTAGATTTATGTACATACCACTTAATTCCTATGTATTTACTTATCTAACATCTAAACTTCAATTTTTAAATACATGCTAACTTACCCATGCATTTGAAGTATATTTCACTTTTTAGAAGCTAAAATAGTGATATTTTTTATGTGATTAGAAAGTTGGGGGGTACAAATGTAAAAAAATAAAGTTTAGTTAGATATGTAAAGATATAGGAATTGGATGGTATCTAAATCAGTAATAGACTTCTTTAGATCTCAACTACATTCTCTAAAGCCTGATATAATGTTGAAGTTAATAATACCGAACCAAGAAATACATATAATCTAGCAGTTAATTACATCTTAAAATACCAAAATACTCAGGTAAATGCCTTGAAAGTTATTGTAAAAATTTTGAATTTGAGCCTCATTTTAAAATAGGAAGATTTACATGCATACAGCTTAATTCCTATGTATTTACATACCTTACGACACCTTTACATGTATTTCACCTTTTCTTTAAGTTAAAATATTGTATTTTTTATGTGATATGAAAGATTTGGGTGGTATAAATGTAAAAGGGTCCAGTTTAGTAGTCAGATATATAACTAGATAGGAATTGGGTGGTATGAATGTAAATTCCCCTTAATATTGCATTGAGATCTATTAACACTGGGATGTTAATAAAACAGAATGAATCAAACAGCCTATAAACTGAACATGGATAAGCACCCTACAATTACATGGAGAAAAGTGAAAGAAGAATGCAAAACCTCTATATTCCATAAATCGCTGCTATAAGTAGATAGAATAATGGCTCGGAATAATTCAGATAATAATCTAATAAAATAATCAAATGAAATGCAAGATAAACCACGGATTAGTTCAAAAAACCACAGGAACTCACTAGTATCCATCTCTAAGACCTCCAAACTTCTCCTGCCCTGCAGTATCCCAGCAGTAGAATCTGATCTTCCCGCAGTTGGTGTGGAAATCTAGAGGATGCACCTCAACGCCAATGGTAGCTGTAAGATCCCACAAACACACAACAGAATAAAAACAGATCAGATTGCAGAAGCTTTAAAAATAAATATATATGTAATCCAAGAATTGGATTCCTACGTTCGTATTTCTTCTCGAACTCCCCCGTCAAATGCCTCTTCACAAAGGTAGTCTTCCCTGTAAAAGATCCAACAAAAAGCCGAATAAATCGAGAATTTCTATAAAATCTGAGAGCGAAAAGTTAGAATGACGAAAGTATCCTCACCCGTCCCACCATCGCCGACGATTACAAGCTTGAAGCTAGGGTAATTCACTTGCTGCTGGTTCGGAAGCGCCTGAAATGGAACCAAAGAAATCAAAATCAAAATCAAAATTAAAATTACTACAAAAAATCGCACGGTCCGTAATACAAAGCCAAACCCCAGAGGTTAGATTAAAATAAGAAATTAAAAAAAAAAAAAAAAGGCNTTACAAGCTTGAAGCTAGGGTAATTCACTTGCTGCTGGTTCGGAAGCGCCTGAAATGGAACCAAAGAAATCAGAATCAAAATCAAAATTAAAATTACTACAAAAAATCGCACAGTCCGTGATACAAAGCCAAACCCCAGAGGTTAGATTAAAATAAGAAATTATAAATAAATAAATAAATAAAAAAGAGATACCATTGGTCCTCTTCTTCGCGAGAGCTGGAATGGAAGAAAGGCGAGGGTTTGGTCATTGGGGACGAGGAGCTGAGGTTATTTATTCGGGGGGAGGAGAGAGCGTAGTCGGTCAATATGGCTTTCAAATCACGCGACTATCTCGTCCGTCCGATTTATTCCCACACAAACCGTACACGTGGGATTCGTATCCGACGTTCGTTCTTTTTTCTGATTGCTTGCGTTGTCTTCACGAAGTGCCAACGTGGTAGTCCCTTGCACTGGAATAATAAGATAAAGGTAGGTTGTTTTTTTTAGAAATAAAGGAGAATTAGTAAAGAAAAAAAAAACATTTTATTATAGAAATATTTGGATGCATATCATTCAATTACTATATATTTTTATAATGCACTTTAAAATATTTGAAATAGGCTTGATTAAAGCTCGATTATATTTATTCAAATAAATAAATGAATTTAAATAATTTTTAAAACTTCGAAGCTTAAATAAGGTGAACATGAACATAGACTTTTTCGTTTATATTCACGAGCAAACTCGATTGTCGTTTAATAAGTAACTTATTAAATACTCAATATTAAANTTTAAAACTTCGAAGCTTAAATAAGGTGAACATGAACATAGACTTTTTCGTTTATATTCACGAGCAAACTCGTTTGTCGTTTAATAAGTAACTTATTAAATACTCAATATTAAGTTTGATAACAATTTGTATTATATATATGATATATTATTTAAATAAAAACTAATTAGTTATAATTTATTTAATTATAAATTTAATAGTAATATAGTATTATATCAATAATATTTTTAGTTTACTTATATATTTATTTTATGTGATAATTTAGAATGATATATAAAGTGTTAATAATATTTTTCTTAGAAAGTTTTCACAACTTTCAATGTAATGAGTTAATTTTTTTTGACCATCACATTGCAATTATGAGTAACATTAATGTGGATTGGCTTATTGCAATAATTCCTGAATAATATGATTAAGTAAACNATAATTTAGAATGATATATAAAGTGTTAATAATATTTTTCTTAGAAAGTTTTCACAACTTTGAATGTAATGATTTAATTTTTTATGACCATCATATTGCAATTATCAGTAACATTAATGTGGATTGGCTTATTGCAATAATTCTTGAATAATATGATTAAGTAAATGATCATTCCTATAACTTTTAAGATCAATTTAGTACTTCCACTTATAAAATTTGAGTTAGTCAAGTGCTATTCATAAGAATTTTGCAGCCAAATAGTAAATTTAAAAAATTTTAGATTTCCTAATCGACAATTTAGTAGCTCGATTAGATTTGTAAATTTATTTATTAAATTTTTATAGGAAAATATAGTTTCTTGTTTGAATTTCTTAGCTCGTTTAAATACTCGTTTAGTTGTCATAAACAAATCAAGTTCAAACATTGAAAAAGTTAAACAAATCAAGCTTCAACAATGCATGAAAACTCAACACAAGCTCTAGCTGAATATGAACAACTTATAATTATATCAAGTCAAATCTGAACAATCACAACCCTAACTATGTGTTATGTATCCTAATTAAGCAAGAACTCTTTAAAAATCTCTTGAATAAGGGAAGGACTAAGGAGAGATAAGAAGTTGTCGAAAATGGAAGGAAAGAAATAAATTATTTAGTGTTCTCTCGACAAATTTTACAAAATTATGATATGCTATGTCCTTGAAATTTACAAAAATTAAATTGAGATATATATGAATAATATATTGCACTGTTCTCGTAAATGTAATGATTATTCGACTCATTTATATATAATTTATGTAAAACTATGAGTCTGTTTGGGGCAACCGCAACTTATTAATAAGTTGTTGAGTAATAGTCGCCACAGGAAGTTGTTGCGAATAAACTGGTTGACTGTTTATTTTTTGTAGTTTGAAAACAGCTATGCTACAGTTGTATCTGGACAAATAATTATTCTGCCTATGTATGACAATGTTGTTTGCAGCAGAACTATCATAACAACATATTTGATATTTTAGAAGCAAAAATCCACTTCAGAACATTATAAAAAATAAGATAGGCACCTCACTAAATAGTGAGTATCATGATTATAAGAATTAATAAATAAAATAACATTTAATAATATGATAATATTATTTTTAAAATGCATATGACGTATGTTACGAGCTAAGTCATCCTCCAGGGATATTCTCCATGCCCAATCACTCTCGGTGATGGAATCTTCCAGCCTGTCTGCCCACTGAAAAAAGTCATAGTTCTCTGTGATTCTCCGCGGGCACTTATAGAAATGTCTTTCATAGTTATGTGGCTGACGTGAAGTCAATAGGGTACACTAAAGTCCAAGGTGACACTGCAATCTTTTGGTGGTACCAGAAATCATCAAGTCTATCTTTCCTGAATGTTTTAAAAGATAATTCATTAGACATAACACAAAAAAAAAATTGATAAAAAAATAATTAATTACAGCTTTGTGCAGGCGCAAGGTTTTAGAGCTCATTATACCAACCAATGAATATGTTACTATAAAAAGACAACATACCTTATAAAAAATGTTCTTTGTTGTCTTTAAAGTACATAATATCAAGGTCGTGTGTCATATATGCATATCACCAAAAAATGTCATCCAAAAGAACTTAAAAAAACACAACTCTCAAAAGAAGAGAGGAGTTTGTTTGTCTTCATTAGGATTTTACATGTGACACTAAGAAACAACGACTAATGGACCATCCAGAAGAACTCATAAGGTCAAACATCTCATCATGAATATATCAAACCCACCAAAAGAAAAACAAAAAAATGTCAATGGAAAAAAAATACCTACAAACAGTGTAAAAGACTGAAACA
Source organism: Phalaenopsis hybrid cultivar (assembly GCA_002079205.1). Lineage (NCBI taxonomy): Eukaryota > Viridiplantae > Streptophyta > Magnoliopsida > Asparagales > Orchidaceae > Phalaenopsis > Phalaenopsis hybrid cultivar. Next base: position 77,174 of record JXCR01145015.1, on the reverse strand, counting down.
ATCAATATCAAATAAAAAATGAAATGAAATAAACATTAACTGTATAAAATACAATTACAACAAATAGTGAATATCTTCAATAATAATGACAATTAATAATATTATGAATACTCAAATCACCCTCCTATCATCATATATGTAATTCATTCCCTCAACTTTGTAATCTCCTTTGCACCTTCCCCGTCTTTAGTTTAGCTCTCGGGAGCATCATTCTCTTGCCGTGAAAAAGAATTTCTAAAACGACACTCAAATGCCTCGATAGGGATGTGATCATGATCCTCATCCACCTTGTGGAAGTTAATGTCATTGCGGTAAGGTTGTCGCCAAATGTAATTGTGGATAGTCATCGTGACAACACAATCTGCACCTGCTTTGGAACTGGTAAGATGGCATATTGCAAATTATAATTCATTTCTTTATTCCAAAAATCAAAAGTACTCTCAATGACACCACAAAAGAACAAATGTCTTTTATTGAACATTTTTTCTGCCACGTGTTACATTGGTAGCTCGCTCAAAGTCAGTTATCTGGTATTTCGTATCAGGATAGAGCTTGAGATACCCTCGCTGCAATAGATATCCAACATCAACTAAATAATATTTATCTGATATGAATTGCATGATTAGTATAGAAGGAAAAGTAAATTAGGAGAGTTGCTCGGTCTTAAGCATAATTATGCGCGGATGTGGGAAGTTATACTCATTATTTCGTGTTGCAGTTTTGAAAATTTGACTATCATGTGCACTGCTCTCCTAACCGGTTATGACAAAGTTGAAACACATGTAGAAATCACATATTATCATGACATTATGCGTCGAGGACCCACAACTGTCGATGAATGCAATCTTCTCACTATTTGGAACACGTGCATCAACGTGTGTTCTATCAGTTTTTCCGATATAATTCTAGAAAGATAATAAAGGATTACGTGATAAAGATGCTCATTTGAAAATTTAAAGTAATAAATTGGAGAAATTTTCTTAAATAATAACATGTACCGCACATCGGGCTAAATCTCTGTGGGGTCCGTTCGAACGTAGGATCTGTCAGTTTTATAATTTGTGAAGAAAAAATTTACAAGTGCATTCTACCATACTGAGAAGTATCTGCAAATTATTTCAGATGAGTGTTCAAATTGTTCCATTGCTCATCTCATTGATTCATTATGCGATAATATGTAGAGGGTTATCGCCAACACTTCTCGTGAAGTCGTCCTAAAATAGCCATGAAATCTATGATTTTTTAGTAGTTCCTTCAACAGATCGTTAAATACCACATGTGTCATGCAAAACATATTGTTGAATCTCGTTGAGTGATCTCTAAGTAACTCCCCAACTCATTTTGTCCCCAGCATATGAGGATGTCATGCTGGAGAGCGCTCTATGTACGAGTTATAATTTTCGTACATCAAGCATACGATAGCTACAACTCTTCTTCTGCTTATTTCTCTGATTACTTCCATGTAGATCAGTATCATACTGACAAATACAAAGCATCAATGAATTAATTATAATTTTATAAGTTTACGAACAAACCAATAAACATATAAGCATTGATGAATAAGCATATAAGACATGTCCCTAACAATTGAAATATCTAAATCAAAATGAAAAAAAAAAACAAATATAAATTTCCCATACGATTATAAATAAAAAAGTATCAAACGTTCCTGCACTCATAAAAAATCATATGTAAGCCACTTTATGGTCATCGAGCACCTTGATGAAAAAATCTCTCTAGTTCGAGCTTTCAAGCAACTCCATTGAAAACAAGTACAACAATAAGTCCTGAGAAAATTCAGGGGTTGCATTTAGAATTTGTAGAACCTGATCAATCAAAGGTTCTTGAGATGTGTTGGATTTATTGTCACATGAAGTCATCACCTGTGATATATGACTTCTAAGGAAAAAAGCTTACATTCTCTTTTTCTTCTCAACACGTGGACACTTACAATGGTTGGACTCAAGTTTATGGAGGTTTGGGATGGGGCCTTCGATAGAGCCACCCGATTGGCTGGCTCCCAATTTTTAGGGGTGCCACCAAATCTCGTCTCATTGGGAGCACATGCATTGTTGCTCATTACCATGATACCCCCAAACATATATCCAATTTATCCTCCAACTCAGGATTGATTCCACTAATTTTTTTTTTTTTTTGCAGCAGACACAATCTATAAATTTATATAACATCTAGTTTAATTTAAAAAGAAAGTAAAAATTGATCAAATTAGGGGACATTTAAAAAATGTTTAATGCAAGTCTTTCTGCCCACAACTCATCGGAAGCATCAATTGTTTGCTTCACTGAATCCCACCCCAAGCCCTTTGACTCTCGTTTCAACTCCTTCAGATTTTACAGTCCTTCTTGAGGTGATCCCACTTGTTTTTTAATTGCACATATTATACTCTCTATTTGTACTTTCTTTGAATTTTCTGATAATATTATGTCAGTCTTTCTTATTAAAATAGGTTGTAGGCATATTTCTCAGATCAATCTCCTTGAAGCAAAGATCACAAATTATTTTTGTTTTTGTCTCACATTGCAGGTGAACCAACATCTTTGGTTTTAACCATTGTATTACTATGATGAAATAAAGTAATTAACATAAATATGAATGCCACAATATTGTAAAATAAAGAAACATCGTAATGCCTCAATATCATCGCCACAACCTCCGCAACAACACAACACATACAAAGCCTCAAAATATTGCTATTCACAAATCCAGTACCAAATTCCTCACTGAAATATCAAAGTTCATAAAGATATTTAAATTCCCCGCAACATAAGCACCAAAAGAAATCGAACAGACAACATACAGGGGACCCGAAGCATTGTTAACAAGGTAAATCACCAATAATCCAAAGATTAGTGCAAAGCACCAATCCAAGCAAAATTACATCGAAGGCTTAAACCAAAACCCGTTTGGATGCAACAATGAAGCATAAAAAACACATAACTGGGCATATCAAATTGAAAACCACAAAGCATGAGCAAACAAAGAACCACCAAAACCGAGCTAAAAGATGAAACCAACCATCATAATGTGCACATCTACACAAAAAAGAGAGAAAAAAAAATGTGAAGAATGGAGAAGACAAGAAGAAGAGGGAACACCACACAACCACCAAACCGAGCCGAAGAAAAAAAGGGAGAGGAGATGAGAGAATACACACCTTAACGGAAGAACCACGAACCGAAATAATTACCAACCAAAGTGATTTATCAAATTGAAGGACAGATCCACCACACAGAGCATAGGTGCACAAACCACCAAAATCCGAGCGGAAGGAAAGAGCGAGATAGAGAGAAGAATAACATGAGAATAACCAGAACAACCACTTGTAACTGAAAATAACCAATCGTAAAAACACATAGCCATCAGAGCCATCAATCCACATGAGAGAGACATCTAGGACAAAAGAATAACATGAGAGGGTGTGTGGGCGAGAGAGATTGAGGAAACACGAGAAGAGGGGTCGCAAGGTAAATATACTCGCGGTTGAGAGATGAGAAATACAGGCTGTGGGATCGAACCTGCGACTGCATTTTAAGGAAATTTTTTTAAAATTTCGCCCTAATGCGAAAATCAAACGCACAAATTTGCTTTTTTGGGCTGCTCCTCGCTAAAAACGCGTCGCCAAACGGGCTCCATATTGTCATAATTTTTTTTAGATTAAAAAAGAGTATAGGAACATGTAGGAAGAACAAAAAGAAGATAAACAATAAAAAAGAGAAAAAAAAATAAGATAAACAATTTTTTATTTAAATCCATTTTTTTTTCTTAATTTGTTAATTAACGCTCTCAAAGATCCAAAAAAAAAAAAAAAAAAAAAAAAAAAAAA
>JXCR01145015.1:42945-72392 GCA_002079205.1 Phalaenopsis hybrid cultivar | reverse complement strand
ATATGTAGTCTAGAAAAATAGCTCTTCAAATGTATAAATACTAACATAATTCTTATGTATCTACACAGCTCACCCATAAACTTTCATATTGACAGACATAAGAAGTATGCAAATTTCACTATCTAGAAATGTTTGATATTGTGACTTTCGTTGAAAGACATGGCAAGTTGTTTGAAATTATAACTTGATTCCAAACATTTGTAAAGATTACATGGAGCTTTCGTAAGCAACAGGTTCATGATTTTAATTGACTACATTTCTTTCTGTTCCCAAGCTGTGGTATACCATACCCCAATGATTTGCACATTACATGAAGCTTTCTTTGAAAAGATAGATTCATGATTTCCAGTAACTTCATTTCTTTGTAGACTATAAGCTTTTGCATGCAAATCACCAATGAAAATAAATAATTGGTTTGGGTCTTTGAAAGCTAGCATTGTATTAGAACTAGCCACTCTTAAATTGATGGAGTAAAATTGGCAAATAGTGTTTAAATATTCGAATGCAAGTGTACTGCTGTGCACTGTATTATCTGTATGGTCGAAATTGATGATGGACCATAGAGAAACTCTAAAAAAAATCCTTCTTTTAGGGCGTTGAAACTTATTTTAATTGGTTTCGTGTGACGAGATGCATAGCAGACCAGCATAGAAACAAGTTTTTGCGCTTAAATTTATCATCACCAACTTTATTGGATATGTTATATAATAAATACATAATATAATTTGTTGAAAAGTAACTAAGGTCTGGTGGAATTAGCGGCCCTAGGATTATTAAATAAGGATATCCTCAAGATTTAGATAGTGACATACCCTTTTATTGAAATCCAGGAAATAGCTATTTTTATATTTTGTTAAGTTATATTTAATAGTATAAAAATATTTTTCTGAGAGAGAAAGTGAGAGATAGAGAGAGAGAGAGGGGCTGCAACACACACATGCACTATGATATGCTGCTCTTGTTTACAGAACTTTCTTTTGAAGCTGTGACTCTTTTGTTATCTGATACTTAAGGAGCAGTTTGGGATCACTTTTGATTTTTATTTCATTTTTTAAAATTTGGTTTTGTTTATGTTTTTACATAAAATGAAACATAGTTGGTATTTTATGACATAATTATACTTTACAGCATTCAAAGTAACCTTTTTAAGTGTTTTAAAAATTAATTACTTTATTTTTGAAAATAAAAAAACAGAAACATACAAAAAAATGTACTAAATGAACATGTTTTTTAAATCATAGAAAAAATAAAAAAAATTTAACAAGCTCATATGTTTCACCATCTTCTCGTCATAATCTCCATTGTGTTCTTCTTACCTTCTACTCATCTATGGCAAATCAAGGCTTAGGCTTCTTTATGTGGTTAATATGATGTAATTTCACGGCATTCAATGGATCATTGCGACAAATGACAAGTAAACCACCAACTATTCCCCAAATCCTTCCCACCTTTGCTGGGTTTGCGATATAGAAATGTTTTTAATAAATCATTGCTATTTGAGGTTAATTAGCTTCCAAACATTATTACAATTAGCAGCTCCCATAACCTTATTCCATGACTTGATTTTAAATCCTCTTTCACTCGGCTTCAGATTTCTCATTAATGAAACTTTTTTTTTTATTATTTTCTCTTGTTTCAGGGACAGAAGAAGTCACTTGCAGACAAATATGAGTATGTTATGCATGGCAAACTCTATAAGATTTCAGAAGAGAGCACCAGTGGCCCTGATATAAAAGTGTACGTTTTTCTTTCTTAAATCTCTTCATTACTGCAATTTGCTATTCGGACATTTGCTTGCATTGACACCCATATGTAAATGCCTTAAAATTAAGTGGTATGTATGCAAATTTTTCTATTTGGAAAGCTGAGGATGCTTACCTTACCCATTGTCATTTTTGGTGGCAGAGAGATTTATGTGTCATTTGGCGGTCTTCTAATGTTGCTGAAGGGGGATCCCTCAAATGCAGCCAACTTTGAACTGGACCAGAGGCTATTCCTACTCATTAGGAAAGTCTAATCAAACCTATATTTAGCCTTAATAACTAATTATTATTATGTAATTCCGAAATGAGAACTAACTTAGTATTTATGGAAGGCTTCTTGAACTGTTGTTTTATGTAAATTTTGGTACCTTATATCTGTTGGTCATGTGTCTCTACCTTTGCATTGGAAAATAGGGATCATGCTTTTATGATTATTGGATTTATTTAAATAAATCTGATCATTATAAAAAATTTATGAAATTTTTTGAAGAATATCTTGCTCAGGAATGAATGGCTTCATATTTTGAAGCTCACTACTTGCCATTAACAACATAAATTTTTTATTTATTTCTGTTTGTGTACGTGTTATTATAGTTTTATCTGTTTTAATATCCTATATTTAAATTTCTATATTAATTTATTTTATATTTTAATATTTAAAATATTATCAGGTTTTAACGTAGTTTGAAATTTCTGCAATATATTTAGGGGTTAATGTAAGGTTTAGGGAGTAAAAACCACAGCTCTGCTTCGCATAGAGCAGCTTTTGTTACTCCTACGTTCATTTATTCATATTATGTCGAAACTATCTTGTCATTTTGTATATATCATCACAGAAAAAAATATAAAAAAATAAAAAATAAACTGACTTTTACAGCTCTCCATAATTTTAGGAGAAAAATTTTCATAATCTATGTGCGGACACCACTAATATGCCGTTTGTGTGCTACATTGGAGTGAAATCGTATAGGTTATTTGAGTGGAATTGCGGATGTTATTGGAGGTTATTGCAAGGTTATTAGCGTATTAACTTCAATAACGTAGTTGATAATACCTCAATAATCTCTGCGGTTCAAATGTAATAAACCCCTAATAATACTGTAATAACCTTCGCGGTTTTACTTTAATAACTCATGCAATAACCCCTCAATAGCTTTCACAGTTCTATTTCAATAACTTTTTAATAACTTCTGCGGTTTTCTTCAACAACTCCCCAATAATCTCAATTATGTAGTACATACGACGGCATATTATTGGAGTTTGCACTCAGAGCTGCTTTTGAACTCTGCATGAAAAATTTTCTCTAATTAAAGACGTACTTTCACGCACACCACCAAGTTAAAATGTTAGAAAATTAATACTATTTCTAATACTCTAAATTATATAAAAAATATGAACAAAACTAATTATCTAAAAATATTTAAATAGGCATTTCTGATATGGGTTAAGGAGGACGCAACTTTTTATTTACCTTTATATCATGACATAATATAATGTGCTTAGACAAACAATTCAAGATTGAGCACAATGTTAGACTATATATATATATGGATGGCTAAAGGGCAGCAAAAGAATGAGGTCCAGAACTTTCCCTCCGAAGAAGGTTCCCACACCCACACATTAGAATCAAATCGCATCCATTTTATGCTCTCTGCTCAGAGGAACACTTCTCTCCTCCCACTCGATAAAAAGCAGTGGAGCGGGACGAACAGTTCGAGATGCTCATTACGACAACGGCCTCGATCTACCGCTCCTGCCTCTCTTTCTTCTGCTCACCTTCTTCCCCCTCTTCCAAAACTCTGATCTCCTCTCTTTTACCGAGCAACATCAGCTTCCGATCCGGACACTTGGGTTCTTCCTCACTCGTCCGGCGGAGGCGGGGCCACCATAGCTGGCGAGCGGCTTCGGCGTTGAAGGAGGTCATGCAAGTCGCGGCGAAGAGGTTGGAGAATCCCGACGAGCTTATCGATTCGGTCGAGACCTTCATATTTGATTGCGATGGTTGGTTATTGTTTCTTCCCTTCTTCTCTGCTACCCTCATTTGCTTTTTACCGTGTCAATTCTCGTGTATTGAGTTGCGTTTTTTTTTTCATGTATCGATTCGGTCGAGACCTTCGTATTTGATTGCGATGGCTGATTTCTTTTTCTTTTCTTCTTCTCTGCTAGCCTCATTTATTTTTTACCGTACGAATTCTCGTGGATTTGAGTTGCGTTGCTTTCATTTATTGGGTTTTGCAGGAGTGGTGTGGAAGGGGGATAAGTTGATCGACGGGGTTCCCGAAACCCTAGACATGTTACGTTCAAAGGTTTTTTTCGGTGATGTTAATTTTAGAGATTTTTAGATTGGTTTCCGTTTTGAATGGTTTTAGGTTTTTCGACTTTCCATTAGGGAAAGAGACTGGTGTTTGTAACTAACAATTCAACCAAATCAAGGAAGCAGTATGGCAAGAAGTTTGAGACATTGGGTCTTAATGTCAGCGAGGTTAGTTGATTTTAGTATGAGTTTGAATTCTTTGACTAACTTGCTGGGTGTTTATATTGTGTTATTTTCACTTTTTCTTTGACGTTATATATTTTGCCCTTCTGTCTTATTATTTTAGGAGGAGATATTTGCATCATCTTTTGCAGCTGCTGCTTATTTGGAGTCCATTGATTTCCCTAAAGATAAAAAGGTGAGGATCTTAGTTTATGCAGCTGTTAGTAAAGAGCAGATACATGGACGGCAAATTGTAATCTCAATTTGCAGTTCCAGTGCCTATCGTTCAGTTTTCTTGCTATTTGTATGACATTCTATCCATTTAGGGACTTTAGTAAAGCTTGTATTAGTGTGAAAATTGCAGATCATGTTTGCAAAGATGAAGATGCTGAGAATTTTCAGGAACATTTTTGTACCAAGCTTATGCTTATGCTGTATTGAAATAGGATTCATGTTATTTGCTAATAGTCAAAGCACAAAAGCACTTATATGTGTAACTCAGAATGTGACTTAATGAGATCAGATTATTGAACACATACAATCACCTTTTTCTTCTTTTTGCTTCTACACTGTCACATACTTTGAGTGGTCTGTTACTATTTCTAATTTATTGTTTCATCAAGCTGATGATTAGCACGTTACCTAAATTCAAAACATACATTCTTCCTGATCATCAAGCGTCCATTGAGTATTAAATCCTTGCAAAACAAGACTGGCAAGTAATGGAAGAGAGGTCACACTCCTTTATGTTCACTTGGTCTGTAGCTAGCGCCTAAACCTGCTATTTCTTTGGCTCATTTGCTTCATGAAGTGTATCTCTATTTGCACCCATGTGGCAAGAATTGAGTTAATTTCTTGATTTCCATGGTTGCATTTGGTGTATTTTGGTGGTTCAGGTTCAATTCATGGAAACAATCTTTCTACAGAAGCGGGGAGGCTACAAACACCTACTCCTCTCTAACTCTGTTGTATTAAGCCATGCATCCTTGATAACACTTATGGAGGATTTGCTTCCTTGAGTTAGACATTTTATGATACTATAACTGCAACTTTACCACCTTTTAGGCTGTTTTGGTAAAATCATATATCAATTCTATTAAAGGGTATCCAGTTACTTATAGCTGTTTAAATATTTATCTTGATTTATTCATGAAGATTTGTTATTTTTATTATTATGTTCCAGCTTTTTTATACGTTTACACTTTCCTCCTCTTTAGTTATAAAATTTGTTGTGATTTTTTATTAACTTGATATTTACACAAACAGATGAGAAGTAGTAGCTTACAATCCAAAGTGCTATGTTATTTTTCAAAATTTCAGGTTTATGTGATAGGTGAGGATGGTATTCTTAAGGAGCTGGAGCTTGCTGGATTTCAGTATTTTGGTGGTCCGGTACGTTTATTACACATCAGAATCATCATTACATACTTCTAGATGGTGTAGGTTACCACTGGAGCTTGGTTTTTCTGTTTCAACTTTTACATTTTTGTATTTTTTTAATGTTATGCGTCATGCTGGTATTTAATATTCTATTCAATCATTTTATTATTATTATTATTATTATTATTATTATTTTTTTTTATTGTTGGCTTAAAGTTCTATTAGTTGGAATACATTATATTTCAGGCTGATGGTGAAAAGAAGATAGAGCTAAAACCTGGTTTTCTGATGGAGCATGACAAAAATGTACGCTTCCACTTGCTTATCATTTCATTTTTCAAATCTGACTACGAAGATCTTTAATTCTGCTTCATTCAGCTATAGGTTATTTCAATGCTATATTTGCCTCAAAGATCTTTTGATTGATATCATTTCAGGTTGGTGCCGTTGTAGTTGGCTTTGATCGATATGTCAACTACTATAAAATCCAGTAAGGTTACTCATTTTGCAAGATAAGAATTGGGTGGTTATGGATTTAAATGCCCCCCGCCATTTTTTTCTTTAAATTTCTTAAAAGTTTATAATGATTGACTTCCTTGATCTCAGGTATGGAACTCTATGCATACGGGAAAATCCTGGCTGTCTCTTCATAGCCACAAACCGTGATGCTGTAACTCATCTCACAGATGCTCAAGAATGGGCAGGTTTGTGACAGAACCTTGTTGTCTCCCGTTTGAGATAAATTCTTTAAACTCGAAAACTTTCTTTTTCTTTGATGCTCTATCACGACTAAATTGAACCGTACTAATGCCTGATCTAATGTTTTTATTGATATAACATCCAATCGTGTTTAGGTGGGGGTTCTATGGTTGGTGCAATTTATGGTTCCACTCGACAAGAACCTACTGTAGTAGGAAAGCCCTCTACTTTTATGATGGACTATTTATCCCAGAAGTACTGAACATCTTTTCATTCTTTCTTGGTTAGATTAAAATAGATGGTGCTAATTTTTTCTTTGCTTTTTATGTTCATATTTTATCTCATTGACAGGTTTGGTATTCTAAAATCACAAATATGTATGGTTGGGGATAGATTGGATACGGACGTACTATTCGGGCAAAATGGTGGCTGCAGAACTCTTCTTGTTCTCTCAGGTGTCAACCCTCTCTCTTCTTCTGCAGAATGTTACAGCCCCCCAAATAGCAGTTTTAACGGGCGGTCATGTCTAGAGACTGTTTTACACTTTACTGCCTTTTTGTTTTTAGGCGTGACCACGCTGCAAATGCTTCAAAATCCAAGCAATCCCATACAACCTGATTTCTACGCCGGTAAAGTTTCTGACTTCCTTGGTCTTAAAGCTGCAGCCGTATAAACCAACCAACAATTAAAGTTAATTTTATTTAAATAATTTAGATTCTTTTAATTGTGAAATTATAAAACTCCGGTTAGCGTTGATTTATTATATGTAAACAGAGCGAATGGAAAAGTTATTGTGTGTAATAATAAACTAGTGACGTGGAATGGTTCGGTNTAGCGCATATTTCATTCGGTTCTCAGTTTAATAAGTATAATTATTTATTTAAATCATTTTTTTTTGTTTGATAAACATATATTTTGTTTTCAGAAATTAATATCTTACTTTGAAAAAAAAATATATGGGATAAATAATTTTTAAATCTTTTAAAAGATTTAAGATTAAATAATTATAGTTGCGGTCATAAACAAGCTCAGTCTACTCTGGTTCGGGTTTGACGGCTCAATTTCACGAGTTTAATAAATGTTTTTATTTTAATTAATGTTGTAATAAAAATGACTGAATAATTAGGAGATGAAATAATATTAAATTTTTTGATATAAAATATAAAATTTGAACTTTCTTAAACATTTTTATAATTTTAAAATTTGCTCTTTGTACTAACAATATGCTCCGAGCCAATTTATGAGCTCAAATGAGTTCTGATAGGATAACATCACTTGAGGCATGAAAAAAGAATTAATGAGCCAGGCCTTAATTGAGCTCGAGATTGAATTCATGGCTTGAAAACTAAACATGTGGGCTCAGGCCAGCTCAATCACACTGCTATTAGGAATTTGGTTAATTTCTCAATATTTCGGGCGGTTTGTTTTAGCGTCTCAAGAATTTAGGAAAACAGGATAAACAGACGTTAAATTTATAATTAAGTTAATTTAATAGTTTTTTATCATGCTTGAAACGATTATTTATTGTTTATAGATGACCAATAAAATAATTTGTGCGTAAATCCTTATTAAATTAACCATAAAATGGCGAATTTTCCACGCGTTGTTATTTTTGGCGTTATCTGCAGTGGATGAATGAGTTTATATACGTTTATTTGTTTCAAATAAGAAGGGCCAATTTTCATTTGATGGTTAAAGTTATATATTAATTTTTTTTTGAAACATAAATTCATCTCAGCAAATTTTTCTATAAAATAAATTCAATCCTCTCCAGGAAATGAAGATGGAAAAATTTNTCACACTGCTATTAGGAATTAGGTTAATTTCTCAATATTTCGGGCGGTTTGTGTTATCGTCTCAAGAATTTAGGAAAACAGGATTAACAGATTAAATTGATAATTAAATTAACAAGTTAATTTAATAGTTTTTTAATTATGCTTGAAACGATTATTTATGGTTTATGGATGACCAATAAAATAATTTGTGCGTAAATACCCATTAAATTAACCATAAAATGGCGAATTTTCCACGAGTTGTTATTTTTGGCGTTTTCTGCAGTGGATGAATGAATTTATATACGTTTATTTGTTTCAAATAAAAAGGGCCAATTTTCATTTGATGGTTAAAATTATATATTATTTTTTTCTTTTAACATAAATTCATCTCAGCAAATTTTTCTATAAAATAAATTCAATTTTCTCCAGGAAATGAAGATGGAAAAATTGAAAGCATATAACATAATTCATACTTAAATTTTAATTTTTACTAACACTTAAATATTTTATCATTATATATNATAACATAATTCATACTTAAATTTTAATTTTTACTAACACTTAAATATTTTATCATTATATATAAAAAAAAAACACTAATATTAATCCTCAAAGAAATTTCCAGCCTGACGCATACAAATTGTAGGTAATTTTACAAAAAGATCAAACACAGAAACAAACACACTACGGCCCTGGATAAATTTGCAAACCTGCTTAATGCAGCCAAGGCTTTGCTGCTGTGATTGATGCCAGTAAGCGATCATAATAAATATAGGAAGATGCCTAAAATTCTACAATAAAGGACTTGGGGCAGCTGCGGGAATTCAAGTATCCATGAANTTGCTGCTGTGATTGATGCCAGTGAGCGATCATAATAAATATAGGAAAATGCCTAAAATTCTAAAATAAAGGCTTGGGCAAGCTGCGGGAATTCAAGTATCCATGACCCCTGGTGAAAGAGATGGCTGTTGTGGAGTTTGCTTATTTAGGAGGGGTGATAGCGCCTTCACTACAATGCTCATGTTTGGCCTGAACTCCGCTTCATACTGCACGCATAAAGCCGCCACTGCTGCCAGCTGCAGTAGCAATAACTAAAATAAGCACAACAACAATAATAATAATAGTAATAATAGTACTGTACCACCAATCCCATAGCATAATATGGAACAAGTAAGCTCTGGCTACGAGGCATAACTACCCAGAAATTCTTAGGAGGGGCTAATCCAGAAATGGCACAAAAATCTCATCCATGAGCCGAATTTGCAGGAGCAAAGCATATCTACCAAGAGAAAACACTTGTTCCAAGACATAAAATTTTATATGGGGAGATCAAGTCCCCATTTTGATGGAGACTTCTGTGAGTCGAGCCACCCTCAGCTTAAGTTTGATTAAATAATCCAGTTCGGGCTAAAGCTTAAGAAGCTTAAGCTCAAGTTTGATTCTACGCGTACTTGTTTATTTAAAAGAAGAAAATAATATTAATTCAAATTAATTTTATAATAAAATGATGAATAGGAAGATAAATACTTANTAATAATAGTACTGTACCACCAATCCCATAGCATAATATGGAACAAGTAAGCTCTGGCTACGAGGCATAACTGCCCAGGAATTCTTAGGAGGGGCTATTCCAGAAATGGCACAAAAATCCCATCCATTAACCGAATTTGCAGGAACAAAGCATATCTACCAAGAGAAAACACTTGTTCCAAGATATAAAATTTTATATGGGGAGATCAAGTCCCCATTTTGATGGAGACTTCTGTGAATCGAGCCGCACACAGCTTAAAAGCTTAAGCTTTGATTAATTAATCGAGTTCGGGCTCAAGCTTAAGAAGCTTAAGCTCGTTTGATTCTACGAGTACTTGTTTATTTAAGAGAAGAAAATAATATTAATTCAAATTAATTTTATAATAAAATGATGAATAGGAAGATAAATTCTTAAATTTTAATGTTTTTTACGAGTCAGGGCTAGGCTGAGCTTTGAATTGTGAGCTCATCGAGCTTCCAATTTGCAAGCCATTTGCTGAAAAGAGCCCAAGTCAAGCCAGCTTGGCTCAATTACACCCCTACTAACAAAAATCTTAATGGAATTAAAAACCTAGAAATCTATTCTTACAAATGCAAAAACAAAAAAAAGGAAAAAAAAAAAGAAAAAAAAAAGCGGAACCGGAAAAGCACNGCTCAATTACACCCCTACTAACAAAAATCTTAATGGAATTAAAAACCTAGAAATCTATTCCTACAAATGCAATAACAAAAAAAAGGAAAAAAAAAAAAGAAAAAAGAAAAAGAGGAACCGGAAAAGCAGATGCAACACAAATGAGATGCTGGAAAGGAAGAGAAACCTTTGCAACTCCTTTGGGTGGATAATCTGCCTTCAATCTCGGATCTACACATTGCTTCACCTTATCCTCGCTCAATCGTGGAGTAGCCTTTTAAGAAAAAAACAGAGATATCATCAATAATAAATATGAAGAAGAGATTGTCTATGTTTTCGTTAAAGAGTGAGATATAGGAAACTCACCCAAGTAACCAGACTCTGTTGCCCTCTAGGCATTGTGNTTTGGGTGGATAATCTGCCTTCAATCTCGGATCTACACATTGCTTCACCTTATCCTCGCTCAATCGTGGAGTTGCCTTTAAAAGAAAAAAACAGNTTATAGCACCTGTAAAAAGGCACAAGTTTTATTAGAAAGCAATGTATTCTGTAAATGTTTGAGTTTAAAGCAATAGTTTGTGTAAGATCAAAAACACGCACAATCTAACATTTTTAAAATATTTTCCATTTTCATTACGAATTTCCAATGGAAGATCCAGAAAGGTGTTTAATTAGATACCTACTAACAGTTTTCTCTATCAGGAATTGTCTTTGAATATCTTCTCCTACAATCCCTCATTACAATTTGATGCTTGTAATATTATTTTATAAATACAATGAAACAAATAATAATGAATAATAATCATATAATTCAAAATTATATATCTAACATCCCAGTTTTTTTTTTAATGAGGAAAATAAATCTGATGTGAATTAAATATGTAAACGATTTGATGTTTTTGTTATGTGGNAATGAAACAAATAATAATGAATAATAATCATATAATTCAAAATTATATATCTAACATCCCAGTTTTTTTTTTTTTAATGAGGAAAATAAATCTGATGAGAATTAAATATGTAAACGATTTGATGTTTTTGTTATGCGCTCCGAGATTTGGGTGGGATTAGTGGTGTAATCGCGTGAGTCGAGCTCTAGCAATGCCATGTTCGAGGTTAGCTCGTCTATAGAGTAATGAGATCGAGCTTCAACTCGAGTCGGCTTGTAGTCGCTAGCTTGAACTTNTGGGTGGGATTAGTGGTGTAATCGCGTGAGTCGAGCTCTAGCAATGCCATGTTCGAGGTTAGCTCGTCTATAAAGTAATGAGATCGAGCTTCAACTCGAGTCGGCTTGTAGTCGCTAGCTTGAACTAAAAAATTCAAACTTCTGCAGGAGCTCGCAGCAAGAGCTCACCAGAAAATACATTAAAATAACTAGTGGTGGGCTAATCGAGCCGGCTGGCGAGTCAACGAACCGAGCCTGGATGAGCTCGACCTCGAGCATATGGCTCTATAAGCTCAGCTCATGAGCTCATTGATGTAAAGGATCGAATGAGTAGAGCAAGGACAAGAAGAAAGCGAGNGAGCTCACCAGAAAATACATAAAAATAACTAGCGGTGGGCTCATCGAGCCGGCTCGCGAGTCAACGAACCGAGCCTGGTTGAGTTCGACATCGAGCACATGGCTCTATAAGCTCAGCTCATGAGCTCATTGATGTAAAGAATCAAATGACTAGAGCAAGGACAAGAAGAAAGCGAGACTAAAAGAGAACAAAACAACAAAGTTGCAACTAAAGTTTTCTTGAAATAATAGGGATAATTACATACAAGACACCCAAAACATTGCTATTTACAAATCAAACACCCTCTTGAATTTTTGAACTATGAAACCAATGCATTTACGCGTGACCACGATCAAACCTTCGTGAATTTGATAATAATGAAAAAATATGAGTTTTTGCTCGTGACCTTTGATATTTGAGTGAGAATTTGAAAGATGGATGAAAGTGGGTGCTTGATTTGTAAATATCAATCAGTGGAGAATATTTATATTTTTATATTCTCCCTATCACATACAAGCATAACATTTAAATGNACATACAAGACACCCAAAACATTGCTATTTACAAATCAAACACCCTCTTGAATTTTTGAACTATGAAACCAACGTATTTACGCGTGCCACTATCAAATCTTTGTGAATTTGATAAAAATGAAAAATATGAGTTTGTGGTCGTGACCTTTGATATTTGAGTGAGAATTTGAAAGATGGATGAAAGTGGGTGCTTGATTTGTAAATATCAATCAGTGGAGAATATTTATATTTTTATATTCTCCCTATCACATACAAGCATAACATTTANTTCCGAACAAATCAATCCAACCAAACAATCTCCATCAGAAACATCTCCGGAACAATAAGAAAACCCTTTATCACAGCAAAAGAAAAGAAGAAGAAAAAGGAAAAAAAACAGAGCAACCAGAATGAAGAGAAATGCAGCTGAGGCGACCATCCGTCCGTCAACACAAGAAATCCAGCTCCAAAAGCCAAAACAACAAAATAGAGAAAATAACCGCAGAAACTGCACAATCCGTAGTACATCCATTGAACGATCAACAAGGGAAAAAAAAAACCCCCAGAAAATTTAAGAAGGAAATTCCCATATAGAAGGAATCCCGATCGGATGAATGGAAGTAACGAAAATGAAAACAAGAAATCAGACTGCAGAATCCAA
Source organism: Phalaenopsis hybrid cultivar (assembly GCA_002079205.1). Lineage (NCBI taxonomy): Eukaryota > Viridiplantae > Streptophyta > Magnoliopsida > Asparagales > Orchidaceae > Phalaenopsis > Phalaenopsis hybrid cultivar. Next base: position 59,463 of record JXCR01145015.1, on the reverse strand, counting down.
CACGTCCGAAGAATCCAAAGCTCAATTACACAGATAAGGACAACAACGCAAAAAACAGGACAACCAAATCAAGAAAGACGAAGAAATCGCATCTCACCTCAAACAAAATTCCTCTCTCCTATGAAGAACAGAGATCAAGATAGCCCGCCCTAGAATTCAGAGTTTCGGGGACGAGAAGTATAGAAGACGAGACGCGGTAGGAAGGAGAAAGGAAGGAGTTCTATAGCAGAAAAGTAAAGCAGAAGACATCGAACACGAATTTGCTCGGGGAATGACAGCGAGGCACGCATTACCCTCCTTTATATATGTGTTTATTTTCCACTATAAAATGAAAGTTAAATGCATTTGTTCACCAATTCTTACCCCCAACTGGTCAACCACGCACCACGTGGCCTTCCTATTCTCAACTATCCACGTCAACATTAGTCAGCCCCCCAAACGAAATGTAAATGCCACAAAAGGAAAAATTACAATAACACCCTCACTCTTTCAAGAAAGATGTAAGAATATGATAATATACAAATATTATAAAATAAAAGACACATCCAACACAAATAAAATAAAAAATTTAATTTAACAAATATTTTGAGCTCAATTATTTTTTCATGTACCTTTATTTGACCACCATTCAGCTCATAAATTATTCATAGACATATTTTCTTATATAGGGGTCAGCCTGTATACCAAATGGTGAGCTCGAACTTGGCAAGTATTGGTAGTAGCCAGCTCGCGAGCTCGAATGAAAATTCTAATTTTTACAGTAGCTCACGAGAGAAGATATTAATCTCAAGAGGAGAGAATGCAACAATNTACCTTTATTTGACCACCATTCAGCTCATAAATTATTCATAGACATATTTTCTTATATAGGGGTCAGCCTGTCTACCAAATGGTGAGCTCGAACTTGGCAAGTATTGGTAGTAGCCAGCTCACGAGCTCGAATGAAAATTCTAATTTTTACAGTAGCTCACCAGAGAAGATATTAATCTCAAGAGGAGAGAATGCAACAACAACCTACCAGAAAATATATCAAATAACTAGCCATAATTGAGTCGGCTAGCAAGCCAATGAGCCGAGCCGGGACTAGCTTGGCTCAATAAACTCGACTTGTGAGCTCGTTAACGAGAGGAGCTCTCGGCTTATTTACACCCCTAAATACACACACACACACACACACACACACACACACACATATATNCTTGAGCTCAAGCTCGTTTAATAAATGAGCTCAAGTTTGAGGTCAAGCTTGAGCTCATGGCTCAATAAACTCAACTTGTGAGCTCGCTAACGAGAGGAGCTCTCGGCTTATTTACACCCCTAAATATATATATATAAACTNTTTATATATGTGTTTATTTTCCACTACAAAATGAAAGTTAAATGCATTTGTTCACCAATTCTTACCCCCAACAAGTCAACCACGCACCACGTGGCCTTCCTATTCTCAACTATCCACGTCACATTAGTCAGCCCCCCAAACGAAATGTAAATGCCACAAAAGCAAAAATTACAATAACACCCTCACTTTTTGAAGAAAGATGTACGAACGTGATAATATACAAATAATTATAAAATAAAAGACACATCCAACGCAAATAAAATAAAAAATTTAATTTAACAAATATTTTGAGATCAATTGTTTTTTCATGTACTTTTATTTGACCACCATTCAGCTCATAAATTATTCATAGACATATTTTCTTATATAGTGGTCGGCCCGTCTAGCAAATGGTGAGCTCGAACTTGGCAAGTATTGATAGTAGCCAGCTCGCGAGCTCGAATGAAAATTCTGATTTTTACAGTAGCTCACTAGAGAAGATATTAATGACAAGAGGAGAAGAATGCAACAATAACCTACCATAAAATATATCAAATAACTAGCCATAATTGAGCCGGCTAGCAAGCCAATGAGCCGAGTCGGGACTAGCTTGAGCTCGAGCTCGTTTAATAAATGAGCTCAAGTTTGAGCTTTGAGCTCAAGCTTGAGCTCATGGCTCAATAAACTCGACTTGTGAGTTTGTTAACGAGAGGAGCTCGAGTCTGCTCGGCTCATTTACATCCCTAAATACATACATACATACATACATACATACATACATACATATATATAAATAATAAATACTTAACTTTATAAATAAAATCTTAGTTTTTATTTTTTTAATATTTATAACAGAAATTAAAATTCAAATTCTTTATAATTTAAATTAAAATTGAGCTGAACGTGTGACAAATTTATGAAAACTTCAAAGGAACAACTTTGAAAACTAGGTAACATCCTTGTCAAAAACAGAGCGACCATCCCGCCAAGAACAACATTAGCTCAAATGTCAAGTAAGTTTGATGGACGACATGATGACTCACCAGAAAGAGAAACTTCAACTGTGCTGGACTCCCCCTCCATGTCACCATCATCTTTATAGGACCTGTAAAAAGGCACAAGCTTTATTAGAAAGCAACGTATTTTGTTAATATTTGAGTTTAAAGTAATAGTTCGTGTATAATGAAAAACACGCACAATCTAACATTTCTAAAATATTTTCCATTTTTATTACGAATTTCCAATGGAAGATGTGTTTAATTAGATACCTACTAACAGTTTTCTCTATCAGGAATTGTCTTTGAACATCTTCTCGTACAATCCTTTATTACAATTTTATGCTTGTAATATTATTTTATAAATACAATGAAACAAATAGTAATGAATAATAATCATATAATTCATAATTATATATCTAACATCCCGGGTTTTTTTTTTAAATGAGGAAAATAAATCTGATGAGAATTAAAAATATATACGATTTGATGTTTTTGTTATGCGCTCCGAGATTTGGGTGGGATTAGTGGTGTAATCGTGTGAGTCGAGCTCTAGCAATGCCATGTTTGAGCTTGGCTCGTCTATAAAGTAATGAGATCGAGCTTCAGCTCGAGTCGGCTTGTAGTCGCTAGCTTGAACTAAAAAATTCAAACTTTTACAGGAGCTCACAGCAAGAGGTCACCAGAAAATACATAACAATAACTGGCGGTGGGCTAATCGAGCAGGCTCGCGAGTCAACGAACAGAGCCTGGATGAGCTCGACCTCAAGCACATGGCTCGATAAGCTCAACTCATGAGCTCATTGATGTAAAGGATCGAATGACTAGAGCAAGGACAAGAAGAACTTGAGACTAAAAAGAACAAAACAACAAAACTGCAACTAAAGTTTTTTTGAAATAATGGGGATAATTACATACAAGACACCCAAAACATTGCTATTTACAAATCAAACACCATCTTGAATTTTTGAACTATGAAACCGACGCATTTACGCGTGCCACGATCAAACCTTCGTGAATTTGATAAAAATGAAAAATATGAGTTTTTGCTCGTGACCTTTGATATTTGAGTGAGAATTTGAAAGATGGATGAAAGAGGGTGCTTGATTTGTAAATAGCAATCAGTGGGGAATATTTATATTCTCCCTATCACATACAAGCAAAACATTTCAATGAAAAAAAATAATAATTAGCTAAGGAAGTTAAGTTTGCTAAAATGTAACAAAGCACATAGTAGAGCATGTTGGTAAATATTATATAATAAATGCAAAACTAAGGTAATTAGCTGCATCAGATCCCTTCTGCTTCAAAAGAACTGAGACTCATAAAAGGACAAATTATGTTCTTGATTAAAATTCCACGAAGATCATCTGTTATAAAAACAACTTATTGAATCCCTTATCTGCCATGGAAGGGATGAGCAAAAGGATGAAGGTCGCTTCTGTTTAACTTCAATTTCATATCTCAGCTTACTGCTATAATTCCATATAGACATAATAATGAACAAAGCAATGGCAAGCAACAGCAAGAATCAACTTCCAGCTCTCACAGACAGCATATAAGATCCTGATGGGCTGTCAATAGCAATGACATTAAATATCATGCCAGAATGCCTCAATCCAAGTATTTCTGAGCTAATTCTAAGCATTAGAGACCTCTGAGAATCATAACACACACCTATCACCACCTAACCCAAATACAGAGAACTTGGAAGACTCAAAGCTATCCATTCACAAACGAAGATAGGGGTGTCAATTCTGGTCGACGGGTTGGGTTAGAGTCCAACCCGAAATTGGCACGACACGAATAGGATCAACCCGAACCTGAACCGAATAATAAACGGGTTGAAAACTAAAACCCGAACCCGAGCTTGCCGCTAACTCGAATCCGACCCAAATTTTCGAGCTTATTCGGATCAAGTTTGGGTTTTTGGGTTCGACCCGAATAAAACGAGTCGAATTCTGACCCGTACATGACTCAAAAAATATTTGAGTCAGGTAAAGTTTGAGTCGTGTTGGCATGTTGGGTCAATTTTTGACACCCCTAACCAATGGTCATTGTTGCAAACATGATCACCATAAATAGTGACCTTGTACAGCCATGCGGACGGAAGAAATGATCAGAGACAGCTTGTGATTAAACCACCCAAAAAAATCCATATGCTTCAGAAAGAAACAAAGTAGTTGTTTGTTTATGTTTGTAATCTGAGTAATTTTATTGATGGTGGTTAAGCATGAGCCCTTTATAAATTCAACTTCAGCAATGCCATCTTCCACTGCTTCTTTTTGTAGCAACCTGAAATTAGATAAAACCGCATGCACGATATTCAATGCAAGCCATCATGGTTTGAGAGGGAATGTGCTGTAATCCATTTTCGCCGACGAAGACCTCAAGGTTTGTACTCCTTAATGTGGGCTTACAAAAATGCCCATCCCATTAAAAGGCAGCTGAGTTCATCACAATTGGTTTCTTGATGTTCATGTTGTACCTATTTGCTCTCAGGTCGGGCCGGTGCAGTTGATTGGATCTTTTAGGATCATGAATGTAGGAACATATAACAGACAATGATTTTGGAAAAGTATGAAAATCTATCGGATAAGATTTATTCTTAAAAATTGTCATGAAATCTTACACAATTTGCACTGCTACACCCTCACATTCATCATAAAGCATGTGTAGCATTACCCTTCTCATCAGTTTCTTTGAATGATACCTCGGCATTGGTTTTATTAAGAACAATACCATCTAAACCACTAAGTATAAACAAATCTTTATCTACACTCTCGGATGATTTTACTTTGCCTCCTGCTATTGGCCTAGAAGTGGCATTACGCTTGAGAAATGTTGAGCCTCATCAAGTCCTTGGAGCAAGAATTTAAATACATGCCTTTCTCCATCTGATTATCACGGAAGCTACAGTTCATTTTTCTTAATTCAGAATTCAGTGATCCTGCAGGAATTTTCTCGATTTGAAATGCTCCATTAACCAAAGGCTCTATTTGAGCATCAAAATTTTGGAGGACTACAGACTTTGCATCAGCTAGAACTTCAGAATCCTCTTCAAATAAATACTCACTAATAAACTGATTTCTCTTAATAATATGTTTTTGATCAACCATTGAACAAGAATATGAAATTCCTTGTGCGTAGTGCATTTTGAGAGATTTGATAGTTTCGGGATAAATTAATTGATCATAATCTTATGGAAGAAATTGGTCTCGTAACAAATGTTTCATTTTGAGACAAGTTTTGACATAACTACAACCCTCGTGATGAGTAGATAGGGTCAAATGATTCAATCAATCAGCTGCTCGCTCCATTAACTTAAGTATAGTAAAACTAACCTGTCTCTCTTAAAGAATATCTAGATCTTCAAACCTCTCCAATTCCTGCTCCAATCTAGATAATACTCAATGTGAGGATTACCATCAAAATAAGAACAGGAGAAATCATATATAATTTCAAACTTACCTTGACTATTGTAAGGATGAATCAAGTAAGGTTTATGACTGATAAGAGCAGATTTTAGACGAGAATGATGCTCGCCAGCAGATCCAAGAAGCTTGGCTCTAGTCGGTTGTTCGGATTGACAGGAAAGCCACAGATCTCAGTTTGTTGCAATGATGCTACCATTTCTGGTAAGGCAGCCAGATAAGTCGGTGTGGTTGGTAGAGGGCATTGCTATTCCTGAAGTGATGGATCTCTCGTTGCAGTCTACGCAAAGAAGGTCGAAAAACTAGATCTAGGGCTTCTGGCATTGGCAGGCTAATAGCTTGGTATTTGCGGAAGTGAGGCCAGCTTCCAACGTTGTCGCAAGCTAGGAAGTCGCCATCGTTCCTCTTCATTGCCATAGGCTCCGATACTTGATGTAAATGATAGAATGACTAGAGGCAATGAGAAGAAAAACGTGAGACCAAAAGATAACAAAACTGCAAAGCTGTCGTTAAAGTTTCCGAAAAATAATAATCTCCTTTCATGTATTCAGTGGAGAATATTTATATCCCCACTATCACATACAAGCAAAACATTAAAAAAAAAACTAATAAGCTAAAGAGGTTGAGTTTGCTTAAATGTAACTAAGCATGTACTAGAGCATAATAGTAAATAATATATAATAAATGCAAAACTAAGGTAATTAGCTGCATGACTCATTGACGAACCAGCTCCGCTCATTTACACCCCCAGGTGGAATAATCATGAATAGAGTTAATATTTAATTTTATGATTTTATAAGATTTAAATATTATACTAGTGATTGTCACCCATCGTATTCAAAACCAAGGATACCTCTTACAAGCTAGAAACAAATAAACACAGGCACAAGTAAATACATTATATATATATATATATATTACAGTTTGAAAGACGACACTTCAATTAAAATAGTTCTAAGAAATATAAACAGAATCTGATTCTCATGGCTTATAAGAAAAAATAACGGACGGGTAATATTAAGGAAAAAAATATTTAATTAGAAAAAATTCAGCTAAGTCAAAGCAATGAAAAATAAATAAAATAAAATGACTTAAAGTCACAATACTCCTCCAACTTTAAGATTTCTTTTTCACCTTGCGGCACAGAAGCATACAATAGTTACAAAAGATACAAAATCAGAAAAAGAGCTAAAAACAGTTGCAGAAGGCAAAATCCAATGTGTAACGGATACTGGTAGGAAAAAAAGGGGGAAGCAAAACTAGGAGAGAAACAAAAGGGATATTTACATACATACCACTCAATGTATAAGTATTTACATATAAAACACCTAAACTTTACTTTTTTACATTCATACCACCAAAAACTTTCATATCACATCAAAAATATCATCAAAAANATAAAATGACGTAAAGTCACAATACTCCTCCAACTTTAAAAGATTTCTTTTTCACCTTGCGGCACAGAAACAATACAACAGTTACAAAAGATAAAAAATCAGAAAAAGACCTAAAAACAGTTGCAGAAGGCAAAATCCAATGTGTAACGGATACTGGTAGGAAAAAAAGGGGGAAGCAAAACTAGGAGAGAAACAAAAGGGATATTTACATACATACCACTCAATGTATAAGTATTTACATATAAAACACCTAAACTTTACTTTTTTACATTCATACCACCAAAGTCTTTCATATCACATAAAAAATATCATCAATTTAACTTTTAAGAAGCGAAATACATTATACATTATTTCATGCATACATAAGGTGATGCATGTAAAAATTAAAAGTTGTGTCAAATATATAAATAAATAAGAATGGAATGGTCTGCAAATCTCCCTGGCATAAAACCAATTTACTTGTTATGCCCAGAAAGCAGCAGATTCTTCAAGTTCAACAAGGAATCATTTGATGTGAAATGGCTCCAATGAAATAAGGTTTCCAGAAAGCAAATAGCAAGCACCTTAGTAGAATCCCAGGGAGCATACCTCGGACATCAATTAATTAAGAAGAATATTGCGACAAAAAATTATGCCTCTCGGTAGTTTTGTGGGCCGTAGCTAATAGTACCTGCCATTAAAATAAAGGAAATTTTATTAGTGCACGCATTGAATATATAAATTTACTAATATAACCTAAATTTTTCAAATATTATCAATTTAGTATTTCCTACAAAAATGTCATCATAATTAGTTAGCACAACTTAAAGAAAAATCTAACATAATTTTTAAATAATTTTTCAAAAGTTTTATCAAATAACAAAAGCAAACCTCTGCATTTCCCTGGAATTCTGTATTTCTTTTCAGCGGGTAAGAGTAAAGTAGTAAGAACAGATCCTTTAATCACCATACATGTCTGAAATATAGGATTAATTATCCATCCAGAGAGATTGCAACCCTGCAAGAATTCCGATGATCCTATTGGACAAGACCATATTACTCTTACATAGCCAATGTTTACACACCACAATACATTTTCATAGCATCCATGTTAATATTTATATATTCTCAAAGTCCTCTGACTATTTATACGGGATCATTTTAGTCCTGACTCCCAATGTTTATAAAAAGTGCTAAATTAGTCATCCAACTGTTTAATGAAGGGCTAAAATAGTCCTCGCCAGAGACTACTTCAGCCCATATTAAAAGAATCTGGGGACTACATTGAAATTTTTATAAACTTGGGGACTCAAATGTCCCCTGCAAAAAACATGGGGACCATTTTGACACTCCTCTATATTCTAAAATCTCTGAAAGAAACAATTGGTTGGCTACCCAAAGAAATGCAGAGACCAGTTGTGAAGATCCATGCCCAATCTAACCAGATTAGTCAAACTATACCAAATGAAAGGACTCTTTCTTTGTTGTAAATTGACCATTACCATTTTTCATTAATGACCTCCAAAAATTTTATTCTTACACAATGCGCAATCCTGAACATAAATGAAAGCTAAATTATAGCTCAACAAGGATACATTGAAAAGAGATTTACGAGGAGGATATTAGTTCCTTGTGATATGGCTCTTTATTGAGTTGTCAACTATAAGAAGTTTCTCCTGGTGGAAGGGGCCCTTTTCACTGTGAACCATGCGGCATTGCCACCCGAGTCGCTCAGCTTCGTTCTTCAACTTTACGATAATGTCGACATGGTCTCTGATTATCACAGTCCCTTCAGGGCGAAGAATGCGGTCCATCTCAAGTAAGATGTCAATGAATTCACACCTGCATCAGAGAAGCTTCATGATGTACACTTTATTCTGAAGAAAATAAAGACTTTCAATTTAAGTGCCCCTTTGTCTGAAGATGAAGACCCATTCAGGTGTGGATTGCCTTTGCAACACAAATGGGTTTGACCATGCCCCGACATTCAGCCTTTTATACAGGCCAGCCAAGCATTTCCATAAAAATTAAAACTTAGGGTTTGTTTGGCATTAATTTTGGTTTTGTTTTTTTTCTTGTTTTCAAAAACATGTATGTTTAGTGTGTAAACCTGTTTTTATTTTTTTTCTAAAAAAAAAATTATATATTTTTGAAAACGCTTCAAACAACTTTTAGTTGTATTGAGTGTTTTTGAAAAAAAAATACTTTATTTAAAAAAAAATGAAAACGTACAAAAATACACTAAAAAATATGTTTTTAAAATAAAAGCAAAAAAAAAAAAAAAAAGATAGAAGTGATCTCAAACAAGCCCTTAGGAAACTATATGGGATTTATTTTAAACCGGCAGAAATGGCCTCCTTATTCATCCAAGATTAAAATATTAAATGAAAACACACAAAAATACACTAAAAAATATGTTTTTAAAATAAAAGCAAAAATAAAAAAACAAGAGAACAAAAAAATAAGACAGAAGTGATCCCAAACAAGCCCTTAGGAAACTATATGGGATTTATTTTAAACAGGCAGAAATGGCCTCCTTATTCATCCAAGATTTAAATATTGAATCAGGGTATGATTATACATATCTGCATTTCCTGAATTTTCTCAAATAACAACGACTCTAACAGCATGGCCTATACGGATAGATAAAGGATTAGCTTTCTGATTTTGTGTCAGCACAAGTGGTCCAAACCAATCCTGGTTTTAAGACTAGAAAATTTGATCTTTTATATGTATTATGCTTTTTGCCCTTTCAAGTTGTATGACAGCATCAATCTGCCATTCATCTTTCGTTCAATTTAAAGTATTGTATCCCGTCTTACAGACCTAAGAATCTGCCATAGCAAAGTGCAATTTCATCTTTCGCCATAGATATTGAGGTAACAATCCCCCAGTATTTTTTCAACTCTTTTTAAGATATATTTCAACAAAAGCATGACTCATTGAGTCATGCATTCGTGACTCATATATTACACCAACTTCATGCTAAATCCATACAACAGTGGAAAAAGTATTTAGGAAGATCGAGCTCATTGACTTATATAATGGAATTTTGCAATTTCCAAAATTATTGTTGCTTAAGCAATCCATATTAATTTGCAAGTTCCTTAAAACATGGATGTTAACATGCAAATCCCTTAAGACTTTCATGATTACCTAACCAAAATTCTAAATAAAAGAAATATGGGGTCTATTCTCACAATAGTCCCGATTTTCATCAATATATACCTTTCACCTTTCACTTTTCACATAAATTAAGAAGTGAAATAACAAAAAAGTTAAAAGGCATCATTAAAAAATCAAAGCAATTTAATCACTAGATTTATCAGTGAATTGTGCTAAAATTGGTTTGAATCAACACTCATGTAAAGTAAATTAGATCGAGATTATGAGATTACTGAGATTTAAGTTTCCTCACAAATTGGAAGTTTTGGTGCATCAAGCAAAACTTACTTGTACAAGTACATGCTAAAAATTCCATTAGCATGTATCAGATCATATGTGCGAGGGTAGGTAGAAAATGCTTCACACCTGCAATGCACAAAAAATAGAAGAATTAAGTAACAATATATACCTGACAAGCATTCAAAATACCAAAAAGAAACTACTGATGTTCAATTTCACCAAACCATGCTGTTTGTTTCTCTTAAGAGACCTAAAATATTAGGAGCATTCACTAACATACCACCCAATTCTTATATATTTATATATCCAATACATAAACTTTGCTTTTTTACATTTATACCGCCCAAATCTTCCATATTACATCAAAAGTACCACTATTTTACCGTTTAGAAAATGAAACACACTTCTAAAGTACNTGACTCATATATTACACCAACTTCATGCTAAATCCATACAACAGTGGAAAAAGTATTTAGGAAGATCGAGCTTATTGACTTATATAATGGAATTTTGCAACTTCCAAAATTATTGTTGCTTAAGCAATCCATATTAATTTGCAAGTTACTTAAAACATGGATGTTAACATGCAAATCCCTTAAGACTTTCATAATTACCTAACCAAAATTCTAAATAAAAGAAATATGGGGTCTATTCTCACAATAGTCCCGATTTTCATCAATATATACCTTTCACCTTTCACTTTTCACATAAATTAAGAAGTGAAATAACAAAAAAGTTAAAAGGCATCATTAAAAAATCAAAGCAATTTAATCACTAGATTTATCAGTGAATTGTGCTAAAATTGGTTTGAATCAACACTCATGTAAAGTAAATTAGATCGAGATTATGAGATTACTGAGATTTAAGTTTCCTCACAAATTGGAAGTTTTGGTGCATCAAGCAAAACTTACTTGTACAAGTACATGCTAAAAATTCCATTAGCATGTATCAGATCATATGTGCGAGGGTAGGTAGAAAATGCTTCACACCTGCAATGCACAAAAAATAGAAGAATTAAGTAACAATATATACCTGACAAGCATTCAAAATACCAAAAAGAAACTACTGATGTTCAATTTCACCAAACCATGCTGTTTGTTTCTCTTAAGAGACCTAAAATATTAGGAGCATTCACTAACATACCACCCAATTCTTATATATTTATATATCCAATACATAAACTTTGCTTTTTTACATTTATACCGCCCAAATCTTCCATATTACATCAAAAGTACCACTATTTTACCGTTTAGAAAATGAAACACACTTCTAAAGTACAGGCAAGGTGGCATATATGTAAACATTGAAGTTTAGCTGTTAGCCAAGTAAATACATAAGAATTGACAATATGTATGGAAACCTTCCAAATTATTATTAAGACAAACATACAAAGAGTGTGGCGGTGGGGTAGAAAGGCGGCTGATTGGTACCAATTCATATAAGTTCCAAGAAGACCACGCTCAAAAATTATGCCAAGGGTGTTGATCGATGTATTCACCGGAATTACATTCATAACCCAAAGTTGGTATCTTTCCAAAGCAGCAGCAAAACCTCCTAAACCAGCATTCATGTCCATGATGTTTCTGTATTTACCAGCCAAACCAAAATTGATGTAAATACCATAGTTTGAGACTCTCTGATTCCAAATCCGGTTATCGTGATTGAAGTTCTCAGAGGTGACTCCCTTCACACTCCAACTTTTTATCCTTGGGGGTATGACAATTAGTCTTCTAGGCCACTTGGCAAGAATGCCGCCCGCTGTGTCCTTAATTTGTTCTGCCTTTGGAAGGGGGGTTAAACAGGCCTGCATCTCATCATACCTAGTGTACATGTAAAAAAAATCAGAAGATAGACTATTGAAACTAACAAAATTAGTTGACTAAAACTCTAATATCCTATACAAATATTATTTATGAAACATTTTAAAGGTAATCTATAAAAAATTATATACTTAAGAAACAAATCACGAATATTGATAGATTTATCCAAAAAAGATGATGTAGCAACTATTAAAGTACTCCCTATAGATATTTCTGAAGGAAATGCTCCCTCCAAAATGTGCATAGTTAAATCAAATTTAAAAATTTATCATGTTACAGTCATGATGGTATTTTTTTTTTTTCCACTTCTGCTGTATTTGTCTATTATTAGTATTAAATCATCTTATGGGAGAAGTTCCCACAGCATAGAAGAAACTAAAGCATTCAATTACAGAAATAAATAACTACTCACCAAGCAGTATCTGGATCTCTTCCCTCACAAAAATGTAGAGAATTTAAGGTTTTCAATTTTGTTGCACAGTGGAGATGATTTGTTGGTTTTCTCCACACCGCGATAGGGCCCTTCTCTGCAACCTTTTTCCAACAAAGTTTTTGGGCCAAATCTTCTATGTCGTTCTGTTCAGCTTCCAAGTCCTCGGGCGTTCTTTCCCAACCTTTATACATTTGTTTCCAGTTGATGGGCGGCCCAGATAAAACAAAGTAACCACCAGGTCGGAGAATACGATCAATCTCCAACAAATACAAACCCTCTGAAGTAAAGAAAAACAAGATAAACAAATCAGTTGGCAGGAACAGAACTTCATTTAAACTTTACGGTTTTATCTAGGACAGCCTACATCTTAAAGCATGCAGCATTAAATTCAAAAAGTTAGAATGAAAGTCACAAAACTGATCATGAATGTCTACAGGTACATTCAAGTAATAGACATTTAAGAGAAATATAATACAAAAACAATAATTAAGTCAAATTGCATAAAAATTAAGCTTTACATAAAAAATAATATTTAAGGAATTATGAGAAATACAAATGGTTAACAGATTATTTTGAAAATTTTCATGCAGTTTAAGAATACCGGTGTTGAAGCAGCAGTTTAGCACAAATTTTAGAAAAAGAAAATATGTTTAGAATTATGCTAATTCTAGCTGAATCAAACTTATGAATAATATAAGGAGAAAATATGGAAACTTAATTAGGCTAAAATCGAGAAAATTTTTTTTCATCAAATCATTTGTGCTAATTTTCCCTTCTAAAACTATAATGAGCAACAAGAAGATCTTCGTATATTTTTAATTATCTCAAAAAGACATCATCAAATACCAGAGAGTTGATTTGGCGCGTATTAAGAAGAAAGTTATCCTTACTATGAGTCATAAGCCCCTATAATCAGATTCATGAATACCCCTATAATCAGATTCATGAATACCCCTTATTTTCTATCTTCTTCTAAGCAATCTGTTGTTCCTCTTCCACTAAAGGACATATTCTTATATACATATTACTGATAGTGTAGTCGAACCATGTTAAACCTTCAATTCTATGAAAAATTTTATCTTATACATATTAATCATAGTGTAGTCGAACCATGTTAAACCTTCTTTTATATGAAAAATCTTATATTATTCAATACTGCTCATCATGTGCTCAATTCCTTTGTGTGAAGCCAATGATCTTATGTGAAATCAACGAGGGGCATTAGTCCATTAAAAAAAAAAAACCAATAAGTTGGTATAATGTGCAATAAATGCCATTAAAGTTTCCATATTCTCAATTTAGGAAGTTTGATCTGAACAGCTCTTATTTTCAAGTCCTTGTAATACTCAAACACTAATTAGCAGTAGCTTAAACACTAAATTCTAGTTAGGTATCAAAATTGCCAAGATTAGACAAAATGGCCGTCGAAATATTGCATTATTTATCGCTTAAACCAAGTTTCTTGACAAGGAAAACAATGCTATGTAGAAAACTAAGTTATAAATAGCATGAAAAGTATCACTTATTACTACTTAATAAAAAGGAAAATTTACATACGCACACAATTCTTATGAATTTAAATATCTCATGCCTGATTTTTCATATTTATATAGACATATAGCATTTTGGTGGTTTAAACCTACGCATGAAAATGTGTATTTCACTTTTAAAAAGTGCTGATAGTACTATTTTTGATGTGATATTAAAGGTTTGAGCGTGATGTAAATATCAAAGTTTAGGTGTGAGATATGTAACTACATAATAATAGTGTGCTATGTATGTAAACGCTCAAAATATTTTTTTTTTCTACAAAAAAAAAGGTTCATTAAAAAAGCAAGGTTTCAACGATTACCACGGCTGGCCCACTTGATGAGACATCTTGAACAGTGGGCCATATCAAAAGACCTAGATGGATATGGAAGGCGAAAGATCGATAAAACTCCTAACATGGCAGGCAGACCACGCTCCAAGGCAAATTGTACTTGAGCTTCATGGACATCTCTTGGTGCAACAGACATTGTCAACGCATTATAATCCAGCAGATGGTTACCAAAGCTGGCAACCTGTTTGTAGTTAACTATTAATTAGAAAAGAAAATTCAAAGTTACTCTTGCACTCTATAGTATTTGAAATAAGTAGAGTATCATCAAATTTGAAGAAACTGAAAAGATGAAATATTGAATACAATAAGCTATATGGAATCAAAAGAATAAATACATGGAAAACAAGTTCTCAATAAATAACATGTGGATAATATGAGAATTTAGTAAACAAAATATATGAAGGAAATTTGAGAATAGAGCAGAAACTTCCATTGATGGGAGAAGGGTTATAAATATACATTACAAGACTCAAATAAAAGGAAAGACATAAATTCAAAAACAGAACACATAGGAAAGACATAAATATGGAAACTGAAGCAAATAAAGGGTAATAATAACTGCAGCGAAAATATGCTAAAAATGCTAATATTTCCCCTCAAATTGAAGCACACATGTTCATCATGTTCAATTTGAATTTGAAGTCATCAAATAACGGCCAAGGAAGATCCAAAAAATCCCACATTTCATCCCGTTGAAAGACATTCATCTTATCCATTACTGCAACTATCTAGAAAGGGTCTGCTAATCCTGCCTCAATAGTGGATGAAACATAATCCATTAGGGCAGTGAAAAACGCTTTGTAGGTTGGCAATACACTGTGGAAAGAGATATATTTTGCCATAAAATAAAGAGAGCTTCCCGATCATATACCTCAATAGGAGTGTGGTTAGTGTTGGATATGTCGCCAGAAGTGGATTGCAGGAGTAAGAACATCAGAACGAAAGTGTCGAGTATAAACACAGAGAGTGGGAGTAGATTCTCGTTGTTCGGTAGGTGGCTGATCTGGAGGGACAAATGACTCCTTGGATATAGTGGTTTGAGAAATATCGACTCTGATAAGAAATAATGTCCAAGAAATTTAACACCCTCTCATATGAAGCAATGATATGGAAGTAGGGGACACTTTCAAAGAATGAGACATCGACACTCACATTGAGTTTATTTATGATAGAATCAAGACATCAATAACCTTTTTGAGTGGCAGAGTATCTAAGAAAAATACATTTTATTGACCTGAAATCAAGTTTACTACAAATAGAAGCAGTGTTCCACACAAAAGTCGTGCACCCAAAAAATTTAAAATCAAGAGGTGAAGAATCGATTGGTAGGGAAACATAATAACAATATGATTAATGGAGTTCCGAGGTTAATTTTTATGGGGATTCCATTGATTAGATGAGTGACAATAAGCACAACATCATTCCAAAACATTTTCAGAGCATTAGATTAAAACATAATAAAACAAGCTGCCTTGATAAGATGGCGAGAAGATGTTGATATTTTCTCTCAGCTACCCCATTTTGTTGAGTGTCAGTATAAGAGCTATTTTGGAATATGCCCTTACTTACATAGAATTCATTTAATATAGGTTAAAAAATTCATGGCCATTGTCAGATTGNTTATAGGACCTGTAAAAAGGCACAAGTTTTATTAGAAAGCAATGTATTCTGTAAATGTTTGAGTTTAAAGCATTAGTTTGTGTAAGATCAAAAACACGCACAAACTAACATTTTTAAAATATTTTCCATTTTCATTACGAATTTCCAATGGAAGATCCAGAAAGGTGTTTAATTAGATACCTACTAACAGTTTTCTCTATCAGGCATTGTCTTTGAATATCTTCTCCTACAATCC